>JASAMV010000886.1:0-42825 GCA_030248065.1 Rhynchonema sp. JSB1_4
GCGCAAGGGTGAGTCCCAAGAAGGAACAGGGACGCCTAAAGGTGAAGTTACCATATACTCCTTCGTTGCGAACACAACGAACAGTTTGTTCGCACGCATCCATTTATACTAGCTGACGAACGCGCGGTAATGTTCATTGTGATACTCCTCAAATGAGCAAAGAATGTAGCGCGCTTCGCGCGTGCTACAGACACCCTAAATTTGGACCTTACATGTTCGATCCCACATAAGCTCCCGCGGTGACCAATGTGAATTACGCAATGTGCTTTATGTTCACCTGTTTCGAGCTGCTTTCCCACGGGCAGTGCACCAGTATATCGTCAGTGTTAATGCACCTAATGGCCAACCACAAAAAGACATGAAAGAACGAGTTGCCTTATGCCCGCGTAAAACATCACTTGTACATATGTGCAAAGGTCGTCAGATCACGACGAAGGACAGCGGAACGGGAGAGGAAGACTGTTCCACAAATTTTGAGAGTATCACAAACACCCCACAATTTCTTGTGTTAAAGTCGGTTAATACTCTGACTGCCTGGCAGTAGCAGTCAAAAATTTGTGCCTGCCCGTTCGGTCAGCTCATTAACAGAGCAAGAACAGTAGACGGCATGCAGCGGTCAATGGACAGAGCGGAACAGGCAATCACTACAAGCAATCACTGCCTTGCCAGGCACTTCTGCGTGGTAGTGACTTCTCCGGATTTTGACTTCTACTTCCCGGAAGTCAGAAGTATGAATCGACCTTTAGTGCTTAAACCAGCGTTTAAAAGAAAACATCGTTTTTCTTCTAAATCAACCTTAATTCATTTTGACTGCCGCCGAAGAAAATTTTTGCGTTTCTGGATGGAAATTGAGCAGATTTCGTGCATTCTGGAGAAAAAAAAACCGAAAATATCTGATGCTTTTTAACTTTTGTTTGTTAAGAAAATGCCGACTATTTAAAAAAAACTTTTTGTCTTGTTGCAACGCTGGCTTCGTCTTGTGATGAGGTTGCCGTAGGTGTCTGTATGTGCGTTGATTTGCTTTTCAAATCCAGAAAGAGTTGATAACCCCTGCTAATAACTTTGTTCACAACATCAAAGCTATTGCTTTTGTACGAGTTTTTTATTTCGAAAATCATCGTACGCTCATATCGGAAAGAACATTTCAAAAAAATGCTGAAAAAAATAAACAACTACGGTAATATTTTATCGCTGTGAATTAACGTATGTGAAACGAACAAGACACTGAATTTTTAATAGCATACAAGTCACAAGATTTTACCTCGTACCGTATACAGTCATTGCGCCCGCCGATCCACAAAGCTCAACGATAACAACAAAATTCCACGCTCTGCAACCCAGTGCGTGAAGTAGTGAGCATGCCTTATCGTTGAGGTTTATGAGATCATAGTTTCCTAAGACTATCAAAGTCATCTGGAAAAAGTACATTCCAAACTAATGCATTATACTACAACCAGCCACATACAAAAGGCAGGGAATAAAAAGAGAGTTTGGGAACTAAACATTCTCAGAACTGATTGACATTAAAAAGGCACGACAACAACATTGTTTTTGATACAGAGAAAACCGTTCGGAAGCAGCTTCAAATCTGTCGCACCGCCAGATCTTTGGGATTACTTTGGATTTATGTACAAAATTCTGACCAAACGAAGCAATGATGTCTCGTTCATCAAGTTTGAATTAAAACTCAGCATATGCCCTTCATTGGTCCAAATGGTGACTTGGCGTAATTTGCGCAAAAAAATAAATTCATGTGTCATTTTTTTCAAACTTGCGCAAAACACGCCTGTGCGTGAATAAGAACAAACAACACAAGATAAAGTTTGGGAAGAGAGAACCACGGGAATTTGGGGGAAAGCACTGACACTTTAGCAGAGTAAAAAATAATATGTATAAAACTGTACATTTGTGTGTGCGAGAGCAGAAAGCAGGCAATTTGGCAACAAATAGAGCATAAGAAAAATGGTAAAAATTATTATTATCGATGTAACAAACAAACAAACAAAGTTTGAAAGTCGTGATTTCGTTGGTGTAAATAATATTGATTTGGCGATAGTTGTCAGAGTCAAAGACATGAATGAAAAAAGTGTACAAGAGCACGATTGTAATTTTAAACTCATGATTATTATATCATCAAAGCCACTTTGAAATTCCTGCCACAAAGCGATAATAAGCACACACACACAAACAAACACAATTATTGAAACATCGTAAGACAATGGTGTCGTGAAGAAATGCATTTCGTGAGAAAAACGTGTACAGGCGAATAATAACGGGTGATATCACGTCAAAGTCAAGCATTTTCAAAACAGAAAACAGGTTCAGTCAAATAAAAAGGCAGAGTGGGTGTGGAAGAGCAGTTCAATAAACGTGCATCTTGGACGACGCTGCAGTTCGGTTCGGCACTGATCACGTGACTTTTTGTGCCCATAAAGTGCATAGGTATTTTGAGAAGTACCGGCGACACTAATTTTGACTAGCATAAAGCCAGCCTGAAAACAACTTTTACGATTGTCAAAATTCGTGCCGTCGCGAAAAATTGCTGATTACGAAAAGTCACGTGACCAAGATCGGATCTATTATCGCTAACAAATAGCAATGCACTTCGCACCCACCCTATACCGACTCAAGCAACATATGTAAACCGGGGGGTTATGACGTCACGTCAGCATTTCAATGGCGCCCCGGCGGGTGGTGTTTTGAGAATGTCATTGTTGGCGGACGCCCCGGCCGCGGCCAGGAGTTGTTGCGCAAAGCTCGATGTCGATGGGGTGGTCGGCGTCACCGCTGCATTATGATGGTGTTGTCCTGATCCCTGACTGGACAAGGCCAACGCAGAGAAGAAACTGGCCGACAATGCGGGGGACAGCAGGGCCGGACTTGCAGGCGGGAATTGGAAAGCCGCGATCGGGGACTTGATGCTGGCATGTGGTGATGAAGCGGCCAGCGCTGCTGCTATGGCTGGACTCAAACGCTCTCGGCCGGGCGATGCACCTAGAAATCATTGGAACATTCGGTACAAACCTCGTGTTTGTCTTATTGTCCATGTTGTCATTGAGCCGCATTCACAAGGTTCAGCTTGACATGTTGTTTTGACCACTGTGAAACCTATTCCTGCACCGCCGGCGGCGAACAACATGTACGCTGGTCAAGATTAGTAAATTACCAATACTCCAACGAGATTTAAACGCGTCACGTGACGAAGGCGAGTCCAATCCCATCACCGAGTTTGATGCCACTGTTCATTTTCCAATTTTGTCCCCACCAACCCAAACAAAATGTTTCACTGCCCTAACCAACCATTCAGCGACGCATTGAGTGCGGTGGCGGCGTACAAATAGTTGAAATGTGGCGTCAACAATGGACTGTACGGAAAGGCAGCTGCCGGCGACAGTAGATTCGGTGCGCCACCTTGCGGTGGACTTTGCAACATCGGCGGGGGCACCAGAAAGTTGCTGTCATTCAGATTCAGAGGCACCGGTTTGGGTTTGGGCGGCCGACGTTTCCCACCGGTCATCGCGTTGTCTCCGGTCCCTGTCTGCGTCGAGTCAATCCCATCCAGTTTGCGTTGTTTCAACAGGTTCTGGTCTGAGCCCGGTTGCGGTCCGCTAGACATGGGCAACAAGGGAGTGGACTGTTGTTGGTGTTGTTGGTTTTGGCTGGGTGCCAATTTTCGTTTCGACTGTTGTTGTTGTTGTTGCTGGGTCGGTGTGTGACGTGATGACCACGGGTCGAAGGGGGATGAACAGGTGGTACTTGTGTCAGCACTGCTGTTGTTGGAGGCACTGCAAAAGATCGAGGGTCAGGATATGTACATATACTGTACGTACGTGGGGCTCGGGTGCAGTCTTAAAGGCATCAGTCTTATATCAGGAATTAAAGAATTATTGATCAATAGTTTCTTTGGTGTGCAATATCGATCGGTCGCCTTATACCATTCCGGTAGGACAACCGAATTATTACACAAAACCGAAAGTTCAGACTCTGGTCGGGACAGCACTTCTGGTCGAATCAATTTCTCAATCACTGTTTGATAGATTCTAACTTCTCTTTCTCATTTAGAGTAATTGAATATTGAAACATCAACTACGCAACATGTGTACAACACCAACCGATTGTGCGTGGCGATTCTGAGATCGATCGGTGCATTATTGTTGTTGTTGACCAGATTTTGATCGGACAACGTTGGTGAGCCGGACTGACTACTGGTGCTCGGCGGTGATTGGTCGGGCGTCAGGTGGGATGAACTGTACCCGTATTGTTGCACCTGCAACAGACATAGCCATGGTCAAATTGATAAATTGCGGGCCGTAAAACTTTTTGTGTCAAAAACTGTCGAGAAAACCGTTGATATGCTGCACTACCGTGTGAATGCGGAACATTAGCCAACCAGCTATGCAGCATTCATATGAATAAAATACAGATTAACTGGCTATGTTTGCTTGAAAACATGCTTGTTAGAGTCCACGTAACGTGACTCTAACAGTCCTTGCGAAAGCACTCAGAGTTGATTGTGATGTGTTTGAAAACTTGAAACTGCACTAAGGGACGACGGGAGGGGGGGGGGGAAGGGGAAAGCGGGGGAACAGCACGCGGGGACGAAACAACCCCCCCCCCCACCCAATACCATATAGCATCCATTTTTTTGTCAAGAGCATGAAACATCAAAACGTACCATCGAGGGCGCACACAAATCGGCGAACGTTGACGCGGATGACGAGGGCGATGCCGGCAACAGACCGGGGGGTGGCGGCAGGTGGTGACCATTGGCCAGACCTGAAACATACCTGCATTGGGTGAATGTGGGTCTTGAAGCAACACAGCCAAATTTGAGTAAAAGGAGCATCTATCGACCACAATTTTAGTTCAAAGTCACTAGTCCCAATAATGGAAAACATCACGATAACAGCAGCAAGAAGTGCTGGGGTGTGAATAAGTATACACGTGGACATTATCAGTGTAAATAATGCACTAAAAGCTTCGGCAATTCACATTGGTCTTGCGGGTTACAATATAATCGAGCACTGACGATGACCTGGTGCACCGTTGGTGGCAGTTGCTGGTCCGAACGAACAGGCAATATGGTCATGATCTTTAGGTGCAAAATTACGAAAAACCAAAAATAAATGAAACGTCACCCACCCAACTGGTGCGCTGCAGAGGGCGCGAGCGGCGTGCCCATCTTGATGGCGTAGTGCATCATCTGAGTCGCTGTGGCGCCTTCGGGGAAGCTCACGAATCGATACACGAATTTCTGCCCGACCACTTTGCGAATGATGTTCTTGTCATAATAATACCGCAACGCTCGCGACAATTTGTCGTAGTTCATGTTGGGCTTGTTCTTTCGCTGACCCCACAATCGGGCCACTTGTTCAGCGTCGATTAGTTTGAATTCGCCGACAGCTTTGCCGGTCCAACAGAGAAAATGCTGATATTGCGCGTCGAACAGCAAATCGAGCAGGAACTGCCACAGCGTGACATTGGTGTCCATATTGTTGCTGTTGTTGTTATTGGGGGTGGTTGGTGTGCAAGACACCAGGGGCTGGGACGTTGACGGATCCACGATTGGTGACGGCGAATGTTTTGTTGATGTCAAGCAGGGATTGTCTGCAAAGAGGATAATGTTCAATGACTGGGTTGCCTTGAGGGCTGCATTGAAGCAAAAAATACCAATGTTATTGATCAGACGGTAAGGTGCTTTGAGGGCACGCCTTTGCGCAAGAGAACTACAAGTTGTGGAAGTACTATTTTGAATTCAACTCTGTCCCAAAACATTAAAACCAGCATTGGCTAAGAATGAAACCAAGTGATATGTACATAGCTGAGTGATATTCCTGATCAGGATTCGGGCTGGAAATTATGTGCCCGAAACGTGACGGAAAAGTCAAAATATCCTACAACAATCAGATTATAGCATTAAGCTCAGTATATTGTAGTACAAAGCGATGCTGAACTAAAACTCCGCGTCCGGTGGCTTCATGAAGGACATTAGCACAGAGAATCGGCAGAGCAGAAACAAGGCACAAAGCAGGGTGGGTGATAGCAAACAACCTGTGTGGCGTGTGTGTAAACCATATCCGGACTTGCACTTGTACCCCATCGGAACTGACAGAGATATAAAGCGGGTGCGGGAAACAATTACGACTTCAGTCAGGGTAGCAGCTCACACACGCACACACACACATCAAGCAAAGAGCAACTAGTACACAAGCACAACTATACCTGTACATGTGTGTACCTACGATTAGTCGCCGGGACAACAGAACACGCGCCTTGCATGGCTGAATGTACATGTGTACAAATCGACCTATCACTCTCGCAAGAAGCACCGGAACTGCCGCTCTTGCGCGCCTGCCAACAAGCTAGCAAGCAAGCCCAGGTCACCTGCAAGGGCCAGGTGTACCTGGGTCCGGCATCTGGGACTTAAGTTAGGATTTGGAACCCGAAAATCTGACAGCAATGACCGCGCCCGGACTGGTCCCAATTGGTGAGTCAAAAAGTTAGGAATCATCGCAGGAACAAACAGTTTGCGTGTCCGCCGTGCACGCCAAACCTGTTGCCTGTCGTCATCAAAGGTGGCACGAAGTTTTATAGGTGTGTTGTTATGGAGGAATATACAGTACCATGCTTAACGCGCTACTCTGCTCTGCCAAAGATATACAAAAGCTGACAACGTAGTGGAACATTGTTACCAAAAAGTCATACGCGGCTGGCGGGTATGAATGCGTGTTGTGGAAAAACAAACATGAAATATGGCGGAATTGATGTTGCAACGAGAACAACAATAGACCCAGCAAACAGCGGAATCAAAAAAGCGCACCAAACAATGATGAAAAGCTGGGTGGTTACTTCGGTTGGAGCTGGCTGTATTTAGCAACATTATTTGAGCTATCAAAACACTGGGTACTGTATACCGACTTTGGGCGTATAAACTAACACTTTTATGACCGGTTCTGAGTTTTGAGCGGGTATACTGCATTTAATGGGTATACTGACATTTTAACACAGTAAATAAAGTGCATAACACAGCACTCAAAAACTGCACCGAGAATTCCCATTGCACACAAACACCACAAACGTGCACTACCGGTTTGGCAGTGAAAACGGAACAGAAGAAACCCCACCACGCATCACACCAAAGAACGAAAAAACATTGTGTGCTGTTTACGGTTTACCACGCCCAAATGAACGACAACAACTACATGAGAGCAAACAAACACGTGAAGGTACATAGTGGTACTCCTGGTTGTAAGATGTGCAATAAAACTTACTTTTACAACGATATTCTGAGGAAGTCACCCTTCATGAGGTCAAAATCACACAACAATAAACGCCCATAAGTACGAGGACCTATACCTATACACCATGCGGTACAGTACAGTCACTCCTGCGTATACACTCAGAGATAAGCTACAGTACACCTAAATGGTCGTTGAGCCCCAGAAAGGTGCCGCAAAAGGACGAACGGCTTACGGTTACTCGCACAAAGTTGCGTAATGGGCTGATAAACCGGCCGTTTTGCCGGTGACGGACCCTTTGAAGCCGGCTTAGACGCAACGGCGGTCACTTTCCCAAACTGGCCAAATGGACAGTAACCCGATTTGCTCGTGCACATATTGTTTACAGCTACTATCAGTGACAATAAATGTTAAGTGGGCGAGAATTGGCTTGTCATTGTTATGCTTGTTTGTTTGCTGGTGGGCGGTACACGTTTGGGCTATGAGCGGGGGATGGAACGCTTATCAGTTTCTTGTACGAGGGTATACGGTAGACAGTGAGTGATGCGCAAATTGGAACACACCGTGCACAATATCATGAAGTGGCAATACCTGAACCTAATAGAAACAATTCCAAACCAATGCACATGAAACACGATTATCACTAGTCATCATCATAACACAAATCTCCACAATAAAGTTTGCATCATCAAAAGTCGCAAACACAAAAATATCGCTGAGTTGTCCATGACAATGTGCGGAATCGGGACACAAGAGCCTCAGCGTACAGGTACACCTTCAGGAGAGGACACGTGTCCGCATGGGCTGTGCACAGACACAATTGTCTGTCTGGAGGGATGAATCGTGACAAAAAACGCGACCGTATGCGCACACGCGTCTGACGCCGGACACTGCGCGAGCGCATAGAACAATCGCCGACACTCCGAAACACAAACTTGCTTGCGCGGAGCCGGTTGTGGATGGGGCTGCTACATATACATAACTGGATTGTACACACACACGCGAGAGTGAGACAACAAAGTACCCATAGTACATACCTGGTGCACAGGTGCGGTCGGATTGAGAGCAAAAGTCACGCCAAGTTCAACCGGAGTGTCAATATTTGACGACATACACACAATCAGGACAAGCGTGCGGATGTGTTTTGAGTGGTCGCGGTGACGTTTTGTGATTTGTGCATACCACATAACAGACAGGCAACGTTGTGTTATCCCCTTCATGAAACATCATCTGACCATTACTATTCCGAGGTTTACTTCTTGCCTGTAAAACTGACCATCTGATGTTTCGCATTGGCTTCAAGTGCCCTGGACATACAACAATTGAAGTGAAGTCCATGCTCCGCGACCGTTCAAACTCTCACATAGCTTCGTCTTTCCAGTTGTTTTGTGTGGGCGCATATCGGAACGGTGGTGCAGAGAGTGCACCGGCCTACGCGCATAATGATGATGATGATAACAACATCTCATCACAACAGATGTATGTACCCACATACAGTACATACCTACATGGGAGGCAGCGTCGTTGAAAACAAGATATAAGCACCTGACATGGGGTACATATCCAGTTACTGCGTCGGTTGAGGACAACTGGTCCCGTTACACCACCACCGGGCGCGATCTATAGTCCATTGTTATGTGTGTGATGGGCGACGGATAGCGCAACAACAAAACAACAACAATAGAACAACAGGGCGGGCAAAAACGTGACTGCAGATGCGACAACAATCGAGTTGAGAGTGGAATGCAGGCAAGCGAACGCGCGCAAAGCGAAGCTGATTTGGCTGCAAGCGGCGCTAAAATACAGTAAGACAATGATGCTGCGCCACATTGGGGGACACTCTTGGAAACATATTCACAAAAGTCCATGACAATCAGCAAGCTGCCCACAAAAACTATTTAGAACCACCCAACCGATTTGACTCACCCAGGTCGGACTAATAGTTTTGTCGTCAAATCATCTTGTCAAATAAAGTCGTCGAACAAGCCGAATAATACATGAGCCGCACATGAGCGCGAAAATAATACATATACGATTTGATGACATTACCATAAGCCCCACGTAGGGAGCGTAGAATGCGCGCAATGCACACGCATTGACCTACATTACACGCGATGGCTATCGCCAACACCACAGGAAAAACAATTTGCGCTCAAAACACAGTCTCAAATATTTGCGCTGTTGCAAAAAGATTCACAAATATGAGGTTATGGTATGAGGCAAACGCAGCTAACCAAAGTTGGAAATGCAGAAATCGGGCGACAAGCAAAAGTTGTGCGCTTTATTATAGCGCAAGCGCGCGCACCGCCCATTACCGTGGTCATAACGACATCTGATATGCGTAAGTAAAGAAGTATATCGCGCTTTGATCATACCTTTGGTCACCAAATGAGTGTGTGTAGAAACCCGCGCAGCTATACTGCAACAGCAAAAAAAAGTGAAAGTCGCAATCGCACACACACAATCGACAAAACAAGCAAAGATATTGCGAATGCGCAAAGAATGGGAATGCGCTCGCGGATCGCAAAAAGTGGTCAGCACAATATGCAAATCGGGGTGCACACATATCAAATCAGCTGATGACCACAACCAGTCCATACAATATGTATATCCAGTAGTCAATAACGTATCCATCATTAAACACAACAAACAAACACCAATATATACGTATAATGAATGATATCCAATCCTCCTTCTCCCGCAGTCACAGACTTGTGGACGCGGGCACTTTTGATGCACCACACGCGACAGCTGTATTATCACTCTCATTCTCTTTTGACAGAGGTTATGTTGATCAGAATGTCGGCACATATTGTGCATTATGATCGCCACAACGTCAAAACACGAAAATGGCGCGCGACAGTTCCGTAAATCCGGGTGGGACCGGTTATCCGGCGGGGCGTGTGTGGCCGTCGTGCGAGCAAGTAGGTACATGATAGGTTATATGCACAAGGTATACGTACACCTCGATCCACACATGAAGAAAGAGACGGAGGATAAAAAATGAAACGAACGGGCGGACATACAAGATCACTGCCGCCGGACACTATACCACACCAGAGTTCTTGGGTACGACCGTGTGATGTTTCACGGTCCATAACACACCCGTGTACCCGCAGCGAATCAGGTGCATGGAATACGAACGAAAACAACTTGAGATGATCGCATATTGGCGGGCGCACCGGAAGGAAAACTAGTTTTGCATTATATTATTTAGTATATGTATATATCTATCGTTTTATGTATGTATGTATGTCTATGTTGATCACTGATCATATCAGGAGAACATCATGTCCGATAAATCCAGAACGAGGTACCTACGCACGCGTGCGCGGCGGCAGTTTAGAAACGAGTGTTTGGACACTGCAAATTGAAGGAATGTTAGTGCCGTGCGTATGAGCAGGTCGCCCATTTTTGGTGCTCCCCGCTTTCCAGCAAGTTTCTTTCATGTTGAAAAAACAGCTCGCAGGTACAGTCTTGAATACGGTCATTTGATGCACTCGCATTGACCACTGACCTAAACCAAGTGCACCGCAAGGTGGAAACCGGCAACCGAAAATACGCTGCACAACTAATATCATGAGTGTGGCAGTTTGCCGAAGTGAACGTAGGAGAGCACACAAGATATACTTACAGTACCTATCTTGCTCATAATTATACGCGTGGCACCAATTTTCCGGATTTTCTGGTTTGCAGACGCACGCGCCGAGCGTGCATCAGCAACAGGTTATGAAGAGTTTATGTGTACATCGTACCTAGATGTTCGCATTATCTGCAGACTTGTGTCCTATCACCTGTAGTACAAAGTGTGCATGTGCAGTACATACTGTACTTGATTGATGATTACTGTAGATATGGATATGTGATCCTGTGTAACACGAACATCGGTGGTCTTTTGCTCTAATGAAAACAGGAACTAAGTGGGAAAACATCACAAGAAAAGCGCACCGCCATCAAGATAAGCCTAACCAAACAGTAAGTAACTTAGTGTGGTGTCAAATGTGCAAACTTGGGGATGGTGACTGTTGATCATTTAGGTAGAGCTTCGTTTGACGAATTGCCTAGCGTGAAGTGGCCAGCCTGCCTGAGTTTGGCAACAAGTGAATAGTAGAGCTACTTATTGGTTGACAGATCGATCAAGTAACCAACCGCAATCGCAAGCGCGCAAGTGGCGCATCTATCGGTACCTGGGGGTAGACGATAAACCGTAACTGTTTACAAAACATCAAGCCAGATACCTAGAGATGGATGGATGGCCCAAACAAGCTACTATGGTTACCTCCTTGACATCTCTCACCCACCACAACAAGTCCATATCTGGCACTTACATATTTGTCAGTCAAACACAAACGGAAGAAAAGCGTTCGGTCAACAATACGAAGAACGTGCTGCAAACCAGGCAAACACCGACCTCCCCGAAAACAAGCACTTGTACACGCGCTTCACATTGAACTTGTTCGGACCTCACATTCGAGTATATACTGCACTCTAAGCATCTGAGAGTGCACTATACGTGTCTACATATCCAGTTGATGTTTCACCGAGACACAGTATAATCCAGTTAGCGGCTTTTTCCCACAAACCCGCCGCTAACAAACGCTAAAAACAGCCACTACCGTATTATCCACAATGCGCATTCCGACAATGTGTACAGCTGCGTGACGTTACAAAACAACAAACCGTTGTGTTTCGCATAGGACCAAAGAAGAAAAAAACAGCAGATAAAATAAATATCCGGTCCGGCTGGACACAGAGACAGTGCGCTTTGGGCGCACCGCTGGTAGATCGTGAGAAAACGCAGTAAAACGATGAAAAAACATTAGTTTTGCACCGTCCTTATGCTGTCCCAGTGACTCCACAACCGAACAGGCGTTCCGGCAAAACGGAACGGCCATAAGAATGACAGGTATAGGACACAAAAAGATGGATGTCAGATTTTACGGATCGTGGGATCGCGCTGAAGCAATCCGTTATCGTTCGATAATGAATTACTCGGCAAAGTTGAACATACACGCGAAAATGCCAAAATTGAACGAAGCAAACAGTACAAAAAAGATTATATTGCAAAGTCGCACACCTTCGTGCAGGTGTGTTGGTATCGTATTGTCTTTGCTGGTTGGTTTTGTGATTCATAGCCAACGTGTCGTGATGAAACTTTTTTCTGATCAACTGATGTGAAACATCTGAATGATAGTACCGCTTGTATATAAGCACTCCTTGAAAAACAGCTTAGTCCAGATTGTAAGCAAACATTTGTGTCACGAGGTGCTTAGCGTCGAAACAACGAATCAGCTGCTTGTACGCACGGTACTAATGTTCTGACTGTCCCATAATTGGAATAGGAAACAACAAACGTTGATCATACGCATGCAATGCTTCATTCCGTTGGGGATGCAAACGCACAAACCAGAAAAAATTGTGGGCGCACTTTCTACGAAGCGACCTATAGTGACATTTCCGCCACACTATTGCAAATAACGAAACTATACACCACAATGTGCGGAAGTGGCATGGCGCTTACGTATAGGTATAGTAGGTCTGTACAGTCACGGGACAGGGTGATCTAGAAATCCCTTTCCATGTACAAAACCAAATGAGAAGTTTCTTCTTTGCCACCCTATAATGTGCGTGCATGCAGTGTGCAAACGTCTTAGCGACAGGTCACCAGCAGCGTCAGCGCGTGTAACAACAACGAAAACGACAAATTACGCTGCAGCAGCAAGTGACAGACGGGCGGTAAACCGGATTCGCAGCGGAAACACCAGTCTCGTAGAAGGTGCATGCACACATGGACAAGACATGACATGTACATATATAGACATGTGTAGGTATACGTCATTTGTATGTACGTACCTACATGTAGGTGTACGTGCGAGTGTAACTCGATTTCCCTGGTTTTTGTGTAAATGCCAATAAGTAATAGCACTAAGAAGACAAGGCAGGAATGTAACCAGCCTGACCATTACGAAAGCCGGAACTGTGTGACACTCACCCGTCCCCAAAAGTTGTGCGTGGTGCGGTGACTAAGCGTGGGTGCACTCAGGGTGGGCATAAAAGGTATACACATACAGTAGACAGTGTAGTATGGACCTGTAACCTGGGTTGCACAAGGCAACCACGTGTGACGTGTGCTACTAAAGCAATCAAGCGCACTTGTTGTATAGCGACATACAAAAGCGAGTGTGGACTGTGATAGTCGCATGATAGTCTAATTGGAAAAAAGGAGAAATGGCATCTTCTCTGGGCGCACTCACAAAAACACTGTTTCCTTTTGCGCCAGCGCATGCGAAATGTGGGTAGTTTGGTAGAATCGCAAACTTGTGTGCGGCATTATGTAGAATATTACAAATGTGGACTCAACGGAAATTAGGCATACAGGAAGGTAGCATGGGAAGGCAAGTGAGTGAGGTGCAACAAGTAGCGGTTGCAAAGATGGCAATTAGGTTGCGTCGTTGCACAGCACTGTGCATTCATACTCACTCGGTGGTACGGTACATATTGGACTTTGGTGGGTGGGTGACCGGACAGATAATTACCGAAGCCGGTAGTGGATAGTGACACATCCAGGGGGAGTGTCGCCTCGTTCCGTCATGTCAAGTGGATAAAAGGAATTGAAAGAAAGAGAAAAGAGGTGCTGACACACACACACACATCGGGTGTACGGTGTGGTATATGGTGATTAAGTGGCGGTAAGCACAAAAGGGGTGCACACTTAATGAAAATAAAATAACCACCGCCAGCCCAGAGAGAGGTGCCACCATGTACTAGAGTCACACCCGATAAGGATCAGTAGCGCCTTTTGATCCTAACTGATTGCTCTCTTTCGTGCATGTGCACCCGTGTGCACTGTGTGGGTACAACAAGTGGACAACATGCAAAGAGTGACCGACACACTGTCTTTTGTCATAATCGCATACCCTCTCGCGTGCTCAGGTCACAGAAACAATTGCGCATTCATACAGGCACAAAGTGAGTGAGTAAGAGTATTCAATTGAGTGTCTGGGTATTATACATTATCGAACTTATTTCTTATTTCCAAATTAGCTGTATAAAGGAAGCCGCGAAAAAGAGAGAGAGCCGCCGGGAGTCTCATAACCACTTTGAGAATCATGCGCGAGAGTGAAAAGTTGCACTCACAAACTATAACTGCGGGTAATTTGGGGTAGCTCACACGCTTGTCACAATGTGAACGAGGGGTGTCATGCAACACAGACGGTTACACGACAATTCTGGAGGGTGTCGGATATCTTAAAGAAAGAAAAAGACACTGACAAAATGAAATATGCTGCTGTATTCACAGAATCAACATTAGCCACGTTGACGGAAGTTGGTAACTACGAGAGTCAATGGGCGTTTGGAATATTGGTGCCGAACGTAAAGGGTGCTTTCACACAGTGGAAGTTTCAGCTCACGTGTGTCGTGGAAAAGAACATGAGAATTACCTTCATACAAAAGTGGGAGGCGGAAGCTTGCCATCTTTACACGTACGGCACTAGTATTCTAAAATTGGCACACAAGCTGCAGCAGGGTGTCCATGGCCATGGGAAGCTACAGATGCCCCGCCATATTGTGCACTGTGATAACAACAACAGCAGCAACTTCTACGCACTATTGTAAACACGGAGCACAGCCAAACACAAGCTTATCGATAAGCTGTATGCGCGCGTCACTTTATCATTTTTTTAGTTCCGGTAAACGTCTGTTTTGCTACACCCAAATGACTAAGATCGATCTTATGTAACTACTTGCGAGTTGAAATGGGGTTCGGGAATTTTAGAGATGATTCTATATGTATAGCACAAGCATCAAATCTGAGAACGGAAATTATTTTTGAACTCTGAGATGAGCGGGAGACAATTTTTTGAAAGTGAAAAAGTGCGAAAATATGGGAACCTTCGACGAAAATGATGGTAATCAATTAAAACCAGATTGATATATAATTAGTTTAGCTTGAACAAGGAACAAGGAGCATACGAACAGGACGTCGACGAATGTAGGTTAAGTGGCCGGGTCAAAATAAACCAGATTTTTGATAAAGAAACTTCGCGCCTTGATAAAAAAAATAACGACAATAAAAAACGACAGTGGAAGTATACGATACAGTGTGGGAAGCGGTTATTGGACGGGTGTTCGATTCCGGTTAGGTCACGCCAACATGGACAAATTTCGAATATTAGTGCCGTGCGTATTGTAACAGCAGGACACCTAAAACGCACAGTTTCTGTGCATCTGCACGTTGCATTTCGTCAACCTGCGTGACATTGTATTGAACGCACAGCACCAATATTTTGAATTAGCCACGCCAACTAAACAGGTATACGGCGCACAATGGACAATGGGTCATGCGTGACCGATGCATGAATGAAAAGTTGTTTAGCAGAAAAAGCCGTGAAAACCGAACTTGTGAATGAGCTTCCATAACTCGGACGTCAAACGATAACAAAGGAATGCTGCTGCTACTATGCGCTGAGGTTGATTTGCCGCGTTTTCATGCTCATGTGCCTTTTCTATTGTTACGGGTTACCTCTACTCTGAACTTCTTATTCTTTTTCCACCGATCGCGCGCAGCTAACGCATTCGTTACGAAACTCACACGCGCACGGCGTATATATTCAGGTTATGGTTTCTACCTACACCTTCGTACTTTTCTTTTTCTTTCACCGCGCACACTTTCTCAGCGTAAAAACTTGCCTGACATCATGGACATCATGCCACCACACAAATGTGTCACACGTAAAAGAGAGAGGAAAGGAAGAGAGAGAGAGAGAGAGTGATGCTCTTCCTCACACCCACCCAAGTGCAACCTCAACCATCGAAACTAGTTGCCGTCCGCAAAAAACGAGTACTATTTTCGTGATGGAGTAACTTTAAATTATTTGTGTTGTGCACATGAGCCTGAGAACGCATATGCACCCTACAGTGACAGTACTTGACGTTTTGAGCCGTCTTCGGTTTCCCCGGGGAGACCCATGTTTGGCGAACAAGCTGTGAAGTACAAAAATGCGCTACGTCTATACGCACGGCACTAACATTCGGAATTCAGACGCTGGCGGTGATAAGTAACGTGTTCAGTTCAGAAGGAAGGTCCGCCGACCGGTCACAACGCGTCGTAACCTACATAAACGTTGCCGATACCTGTTGTCATCACAATTATGCTATTAAGCAAGCACAATTCTAGTCGAGTATTGTAACATGGTTTCGCGACCACCCCCGAAAAGTGAAAGTGCGCAAAGATTACTCGGGTGTGCAACAATGCGCGCGCGTAATGCTTCACTTGCTTACACTTACACTTACACGCACTTACAGTATGACTGGTCTTTTCAAGTTGACACGCGCGCAGGAAAAGGTTGTGGGTTCACGTCTGAAACTAATACGCTTTTATTTTGTAACAATTGTATCAGAAATGCTGCGCATTGTGCACACTTGCGCATTTATTATCTTGATGAACCTTTTCCTATTAAGCAATAAAAAAAGAAATATAAATTCAAATCTGTACACCGGCGTAGCGAATGAAAATGACATATTGCGAAAACATTGCGGTTTGGCTGCATGGGTAACATGGCACATTAAGAATATTTAGTGTCGCGCGTACAAGCATTGCTTTTGTTTTATCCCGACAATAGTGCAGCTTCTGAGATCTGCAAATACTGGGTGCAGTAATGTTGGTCTGTTTCGCCCTGCTTCCGCAGACAGACCGAGGCGCCAGCGCTCGTCAGTACGAACGCCTCTGGCCATCAGGCATTCATGAAACATTTATGTGCGTCCAACCATAGCACAATTGCGTTGTGCTTCCTTCGTTATGTGCATGACACAAATATTCTAAAAAGCGTTGTGCATGTCAACCACACAAGTGTGTGGCAGAAGAACTATACCGACGAGAGACAGCAAGCAGTTTAGTTCAAATTATTTCCAGTTGAATGCTGGTGGTTGAACGGCGGCGTTGATTTTTAATTTGTTCTTAACAAAAGTGACCTTGTACATGGCTGACAGGGATGGAGATGCGTGCAGCGAGAGTGAAAAAGCACGGCATGTCAAACCATCTCATACCGTATCCGTATGTCGTTTCGGCGGATGCGCAGCGCATGGGACCCGGCGTGGGAGACCCGGCTGACTGCCATGTGCACCAAGAGTGAGGAAAAGCCAGGAAAACATACAGACCTGGGTAAACCGAGATCCCGGATTACTACGTATGGGTGAGAAGTTGGATTTTGTCCCATGAAAGCTTGGAAGCCCTGTGCAGGCATGGGTCTAATGTGAAGGTCTAAACTTGATGCGAAGCCTAAGGATAAGCTTGAGTCCACGACTAAAGGTGCGTACATATGCTGCTGAATGACCAACTCGCGCCCCAACTCCGTGTTCGCAAACTCGGCTCGAAGTAGTACTATTGAGCTAGAACTTGTCAAACAAAGCAGTCACGCGCAAGTACATTTGGGTCCCAGCAACCGGTGCCCGGGTCGCAACCGTCCGGGCCCCAGATTTGCGGGTCCAAAGTCGCGAGACGCGCACCGCTTTGCAGCGGATGTGCTCGTACCGTACACGAACGCTTGCCGTGTCGATGACTTTCATTCCGGTTTAATTTAGTTAGCGACAGTCTGTGCACGCTGCTGTTGCCTGATCCAATCACGCTAAACAGTTTATTTATGCTTGAATCGCTATCGTGTGAAAAACCGCAAGAAACAGAAATAGCAGTTAAAGCACCGTCGTCGCGTGGTGTTACCATGTACACCTGCGCGATGAGATGTGCGTGCACAAGACAGCTACCGATTGGCGCCTAGTATTAAATGTTGAAAGTCGAAATAATGCGGATGCGGTGAGGCATACACGGATAGGTGTACATCGCTCATATAAACACGACATGAGTGGAGATAAGAAAAACACAACTATACGAAAAACACTGTCGAATATAGACAGAGACACACAGTGTATAGTATCAAGGCATGAGATCAGTAATAGCGCTTGAAGGACATCCCACTGCATGCGTATGTAACGGACCGGAGTAGATATTGGAAGATGCACACACAATCTTATTACAGCAGCGGATGTGACGAACGAGTCAAAAATGATTATTACACATGTGCACCCCGCATGCAGCCGCAATAGTGTTCTTTGTGTTGCACACACTCACTAAGAAGCGCCTGGTCAAAAGGTTCGAGGGTGCACCTTTGGCTGGCTGGCACTAACATGCATGCACAACTGGTGAGTGAGGCACGGTACTCAATATGTAATTTCACAAGATCAGAAGCAAAGAAACTAGTCAGACCGTTGGGTTGATGGTGACAACCGGGGGTTACACTCTCTGCTCATGGTCAGCATAGATGCCGGGGAACTACACTTCGGCACCCCCGTTTTGAATGAAACATTAGGGTTTTCCTAAAAAAACATTTTGGATAATGTGAGAAGTTTATACGTATGTACAACCTATGTACGTATGTTTCCGCTTCGAAATTTCAAATCCAAACTTCAAGCGCAAGCGTTAAAAAGCCTCCGTTGGGGGGGGGTGCTCAAACGGAATTCTTTGGCTTGCTTTCTCATAACGGGAATCAACACCAAATCCTCTATGTGCGTATCTTTCCTGTGGTGACAGTCCCTATAGCCAGTTATTTATGCCTCAAACAAGCGCGTTCACGCAGAGTCACCGCAGACTATGGACTTGTACTCCAATGCATTTGTATATTTTTATTTTCAAAAATCGCACCCGATAGTGTCAAACGACAAACAGCTATCCCTAAACATCTGCCTGCAACTGTAATACGCGTGATTACACGCTGTGATGCCTGCACGCTCAATTGAACACGCGCGGGTATACGGTAGCCACCTATGTGAGCGGGATGAAACCAGGACCAAAGACATGAGGCTTGGAACTCAGAATGGGAATAACATGCCACTATAGTTGATTTGATTTTTTGGTGACTTCTAGTATCATAAAACGCGAATATACTCTACCTAACGCATGCGCATATGTATCTTCAAGGTTACTACGTATAAGTACACAAGTAACTGTTTGAAATGAATTAGCACTACCCCAGTGCGCCCGACACACAAAACAGCGACACAAAATTTCGGTATTGTGAAATGTGTACAAATGTACGAAAAACGTATGAAATGTACTGGTGGTTGTAAAGAAAAGGAAATCATACAGTGTGCGCATTTTGCTACAAAAGGGACTGGACTATGACCTTTCAGAATTTCAAAAAGTACAGCATGACACAAAGACCAGCAACATACATACACAGTTACCACTGTATGTAGTCCAATTTCAGTCACAGCTTTCGTGAACAGGAAGCTTCGGACATGCTGAATCATCCCCGTGCAACAACACCGGCACATTACATACGGGCGTTCACTACATGCGCATGGTAGGTGTGCCCCGAGGGAAGCATGATATCAAACTTGTTCTTGAAAAAGTGTAAACGCGTATCACACAGTGTGATGCATGCGGCGCGCGTCCCCCAAAGAGAGAAATGCAGACATGAAGACAGCAAGCATCTAACGGAAAAAGAAAATCGCCCTTCAAAGAAGCGAGACTTCCGGTGTCATTGTACCTGCGTGCCTCCGCGTGAAGCGGCTGTTTTTGATTTTTTTTGAAAATGAATAATAAACGTAAATTCAAAAACACCGCCGGCATGGCGTAAATGCCCAAACACGATAATGATGATCAAGAGCGTTTATATGCGTATAATGTGCGGTTGGGGAGGTGAACTGAAACAGGATGCATTCTTTTTGCGTTGATTTGACTTTAGTTAAAACTGAAACAAAGGCGTCTTATCGCGAAGACGAGACTACTAAAAGAGGAAACGGCAATTTTCTATACCTCTATGCCAGCGCTGTGACATTAAGTTGGATAGCGGCATTTAAGCGAGTCGGATAGACAGCACATCATCAGGTCATTATATCGTTAAATGGCGCGCGTATTTGACCATGCATGCATGTAACGGAGGAGTGTGCAGGTATATACATACATCCATGAAGACACTTGTGAAAAATTGGCGGTGGTTTTTTTCAAACAAACCGAATCATCTTCGTAGAGTTTACAAGCGCGGTTGTTCAACCCGTTATAGCGCGCTGGGATTTTGGCAATATCACGTGCAAATCGCGGAAATACTCTGCCCTAGAAGATAATTCGTTCTATTACTATAGTTTGGGGTGGATGTGAAAATAAAACGTGATGACTAACACATACGTTATGATAAAAAAGAGATGGTGACTTGTGAAGAGGAACGTGAAAATAAGCACCAGTTCAACACACGTATCCACAAAGGGTCACCCACCACTTGTAGCCCAAACTGGCGATGGTGTAGGTACAAGCTGCGGATCGGGTTACAGTCATGTACTACACACAGGAACAAAGCTCAAACACAACCGGCATGTCATTTGAGCCCCGATGACGCTTGCACCCAGCTGTACTCTCCCATACTACACACACGGATTCGAAGTGTACTGTAACAGTGTACCAATACGTAGCGGGCATACAACAAGCTCTGGCAGGTACAAAATATGCAATGCAAGCAGTCGGAACAGTTGTTCTCTATACCCACCGACAGACAGAGGTTTGGGCAGCTTGGTGCAGGATTGTTAACAACTTCCGTTACGGAAGCGCACACAGTCACCTGAGAACGCAGTACAACGCAGCGGTGCAATTTGAAACCGAACACGGCACACAAAGCTACGGCACACACACACGTGTGGTTTAAGTGAATTCCGGAGCTGGTGTCCCACGCGGAGAGAGGGCGGCATTTGAAAACAAAGTCTTCGGTCGGCCGCTGTGACTGACAGCCGAACAGACAGGTTCCTTTGGTCGATTCTGTCTTATCCGGTTGTTCCACATCATACATAATATTACGGCCTTCCTTCTTCTTCTATCTTCATTGGAGCAGACAGGCAGGCATGTCCACACGTGCAGCAGGCATTTCGGTGTTCCTGCTCGTTTTTGGTGAATTTCCGCACAAAAAACAACAACACAAAAACACGAAATATTGTATAAGCGGCACTTGTGTCGATGTTGTTGTTGTTGTGTATACCAGAGAGCCCCGGAGACCGACAAAAATCGAGCCTTGTGTTTTTTCAACGCCCGCCGCTAAGGATGGGAAAACTACGGAAGCTTGATGTGTTCCTGTTACACGCACATATACAACTACACATTTATTATTTGTGCTCTTTTGGAACGAGCTTTTAGTTCCGTTCACACAGACAAAGCGCATAGTGACAGACGTTCCAGCCGCGAAATACGTGTACAGATTGCCGTCTATTACATTCGGCGGGAAAAATTTCGGAAATTTGACAAACGCGCGTTTTCTTTTCTGGTTTTTCTGGCGGAGGAACCGGTTTGAGAAATGTGGATCGATCAATCGATCAACCCTGATTAGATGTAATGCATTGAGCATCACAAGCAGACCACAAAGCCGGATCGCGAGCTTATCGGATCGGATCGCCTGGGTTGGTGAGTACCGTCAGAAAAGGGAGGGCACAAAAATTAGTCACCGTACCCAACAAGCTAAAGCTAGTCCCAAGTCGAAGATGTATCGAAGCCGCAAGTGTGTAAAATGGAGCATTGTCTTGTGAGCAGTTTGACTTTCGTGAAGTGCAGTATATTAGCACAAGTGCACCAAACGTAAGCAGGAAAGGAAGAAAAGAACGTACTTAACATTGTAATGGAATCAGGAAGCACCCCGGCACGGGTGGGTGGGTTGGGCGAGTATTTATGAGTTGGAATTAGCATTGGAGTCGCCGTGTCGAAAACGGCAAAATGATTTAAGGCGCATTGTTTGAGCATATGTATTGTACCAAACATGGTCTCTACCGCTGTGTGGCTTCATAAACATATCATAAACAGCCATAGCACAAGTCAGTCACTCAACGAAACGTGATATGGTACACAGACGCTACAAGGGACCTACCGTAACCCAGGAGCGCGGTTGTGTGCGACACACACGTGTGTGACACACCACAGGGCTTATGCTTCCTGCTCAACTCAACAACCACAACAACCCGGGGATGCATATCGTGGCCCTATGGCTGGCTGTCACGTTTACTTTATGAGCGGTCGGGTTGACAAGTGCGACGAACGTGTACCCCAAGGGCCGTCATTATATAGTGGAGGGTGTGATATCAAAGCTGGAGATCGGATCTGCCCGGTCGGGGAACGTGTGGAGAGCCAGGCACCACACTATACTCGCTCAGTGTGAAACATCAGCCAGACGGATATGTGATTTTCTGGCTGATGTCACACCGGGATAATATTCACATAGTAGCTAGGTACTGTACATCTGAACAGTAAACCGAACCGAACCGATCACCAAGTTTGCTGGTATCACTCAAAGCGAGTCACTATGCGGCGGGCTCGATGGTTTGGTTTTACAATCATAGCGGGCATCAACTTACGAACGGCTTCCACCAGTTCGCTGGTTGGCGGGATATGAATTCCCGGCGGTATCGGACAAAAACCGCAATTGTAAATAACGACAAACGAAAACATTCGCGCGAATAAAAGGCCGAGTGAGGGAGGCATGCTTCAGCTGACTGTGAAGGGGTTGACGCAAATCGTTCCAATGTCGTTTATGCGCGGCAGTACATAGTAAGACACGTGGTACTGTTTTGCGTTGGGACACCTATTCGACCATTTTTCGCTGATGCTACTGCTGTCAACACAACTACCTGTGATTCGTGTAAAAGGCAGATGGCTGCCTGTCTGCTATGCAACACACGTCGGATGACCGCGAAGAAATTCACACCGGATTGCTATTACACACTTGCATGGCGTGACAGCAACAAACATCCTGCTACGAACAAACATTTGGACGAAACACAGGCAACTGCGTTGACGCCATTGGTATAAGCCAAATTTTTTGGCTAGCGGCTCCAAATGATCGTGAACTGGCTATGTTACATGGCGCTGTGACACAGCAGCCAACTACTTGTTGCGACAATAGTGAAACGACTCGTTGCGTCAACCACCTTCCAATAGGCCGCTTGATTGTGGTTCCTGGGTAGGGTTGTCACTTAGTGGCAACGAACGACCCACATAAATACTGTCACGCTGCACCGACCACATAAAGCCGCAAAGTGTCGGCTCTAAGTGCACCCGCTCGCCATCGAATAATGTACCATTAGATACTATCGCATCACCACAGGTGTTTCCCATTCGAAAATCATCAGCGCACAAACAGGCAACGCAGCGCGCCATTTTCGAATGGGGGCTGCAAGCACACGCAGCAGGCCAACCGAAACCTATCATTATCATTCGTCAAACGCGTGAAATGGCCCAAAAACAACACAACACCGCCAGCGCAACGAACTACATAGACCACGCAGGCACTACTAGAAGACCACATTTGCGAAATCATTTGGGTCTCTTATGCCACTTACAGCACCCCACACCTGCAAGCTGCGTTCCCAGCGCACTTTATCTCCTGATAGCGATCTCAGTAGCGTTAGTGTCAGTGTTGCTTTGCCAGAACGCGGTCGTAATTCATTATTTTGTGGTCTGGCGTCCACAGATATGTACAACCACAACATTCAAATGTAAACGTTCTTCTGTAGATGCACACAGACCAAGAGCCACCTCCTCAACCTTGTATGCCACAATCTGAATCGACAGAGTTCACATATGGCCCGGTCAGCAGGCGTGGGGGAAACAAGTGTTCCGCCGTTCTGGGACATAAGGCCGCACTGAATGCGCACTTTTGACCCACAAAACAGACGCTCTATACCACAATCAATTACAAAGTACAGCAACAAATATATCCGTGACAGGTTTACAATTGGTCTACGGGATATTTGTTGTCTGAAAACACAAAAATCTTGCTGGTGAATCTTGCGAAACTACAGTAGGACGGAAGGATTAGGTTTGGAACGGGAGAAGGAGAGCAGAAGTTTTAGTCTGCCCCTCCAAAATCACTCCCATAAAGAAAAAATACATACATAGCGCTGAGCTGTAAAATCCACAAAAATTACAGGCCACAGGACACTCGCTAAAAAGGCATCGAACTTGGGCGTACCTACATATATCTTGCCTGGTTGTTGGTTGCACAACGAACACGCAGCTAAAAGATGGTTTTCGGAAGTGGCAACACAAGTGTACAGAGATAGTGGCAGCGCGGAACAAGTTGCGAGCGCAGGACAAATTGAGGTGGGGCCGGCCTGTGCTGCTGTGCACGGCACAACATTTTGAAAACAATGAAAAATAATGGCTGAAACGCGGCAACGTGCAAGTAGGCAGTTCCAACACCATGCAGAGCACCCTCCTCATAGTGGACCCTTCCATGTATAGTGAAAGCAGTAAAAAATTTTGAACGATCTCTTTGGTTCCAAATCTGCGAGCACCGTATCGCAAATGCAGGGTCACATATGAAAAGGGTTGACTGTATAAAGACAGCGGAGGGCGGAGGGCTCGAAGTTAAAGCAGATGCGGAAGCGGGACCGCAACAGTTGTTGTTACCAATCGCTTTCGTAACAGCAAAGTGTATGCAGAGACGCACTTGCTTGTAGATTGCGGTATTCTGGCGGTTTCAAGTGATCGCGCTCACCGATACGCACAAGCAAGTGCACCACCACACTTCACACAAGCAAACGAGCGCGGGCGAGCGACCACAAAACGTGAAATAAAGTGCACAATTGTCGTTTGCATGTCGAGCTCGGTGGTCACAAAACTTCGTCCGAGTCATCACATTATGCGGGCCAGCGAAAATGACAGATTTACGGGGACCAACGGACCAACCACATACATCAGTTTGGGTTGACGTTGTAGAAGGAGGGGGACAGGATGTGCGCACATTTTTGACTGAGCTGATAATCACACCGGCAGCCACCTCGAAGTCAAAAAGCACTTGTATAATTGAGTGGGTACCTGCCTGGTCGGGGACATTTATTGGGTGTAGAGGGGCATAATATGATGACGTGTTAATGGTGCGCGGTACCCAATAGCATGCAAATTATACCGCGAGCAAATTCTGACCTGGGTGCCGGATTAGCGCGCCACCCCCAACCGCATAAGCCGTTTGAATTAGACAAATACAACACTGTGGGAGACTCTCATGGAATTGTGACCAGGTACTTGCATGCCAAACAAAATACCAGGAGGGTCGACAATGGAATCAAACGCACATCACAGAAAACATAGTCAATTATGACACGTGTCCATAAGCCGAAAAGGAAAGGAAGTATTTCTGTGCATGATTAAGGGCTCAATTGCGACAGAGTAATGTTTGGTACACAAACAAACAAGCCGCTTCGGTTTTGCTTATTACCATTTGCACACCTGCACGCATACCACACGCATAGCTACTATAGTAAATTTCTAATTTCGTTGCCTCATGCATTCTTACAGACGCAGGGAAACTCCCGTTCGAAGTCGAGGCAGGCAACAAGCTCAACACACAGTCAACAACAAGCCACGTAGCTGACGCACACAGCTTGTGTGACTGAAACATTCGAAACGCACACGAGCCAGCTGCGTGGCTTGTTGACTGTGTGTTGGTTGAGCTTGTTGCCTGCTTCGACTTTGAACGGGAGTTTTCCTGCGTCTGTAAAAATGCATGAGGCAACGAAATTAGAAACTTACTATGCATCACTGAAACATTTAGTGCCCATGAAATGGTGTGGAACAACAAGCTTGTTGATCAGACTGTTTTGTCACCAGAAACAATCATTGTGACTGTGTAGGGAACTGTAATGGTTTGTTGCGCCAAAAGTTGAACGAAACAACTGTATATAAACATGACGCCAAACAGAGACGTATGCGTGTGAACAGAACATCCTGATCCTGCTACGAAACTACCGTAACCCATTGACAAGTGTTTGCCGGCAGAAGCGCCAGCGTTTCTCTAATGCAAACAAACAAGCCAAACAAGTCCGTGGTTGAGTGAGAGAGACACCGGGACGCTATAATGTGCCGCGTTTGCGTTTGTTTGTGTTTCCAAACAAACAAAGTTGGTCAGTTTACTAGTTCCTATAGACCACCTGCGAGCTGGAATTGATTCCGCAGACGCGCTTGATTACCGCAGGAATTTGGCGGACACCATTCTGTCATGAGCGTGCACCGTAAAGTCCCCTGGTTAAAGTACAGGTAGCAAATATGCACCAAACTGCAAAACCAAAACAGAAACAACAAGCGCTGCATGATACTTAAAGGAAAGTATCGAATCTGCATGGTCCGGTATTGTCCAAAAATATTTTTCCCGATTTTGCCATGCGCTGTCTGCCATACGTACGTGACGGGTGATCTCGTGTCAGCCAGTTAGTTTCATACATAAAGAGGGCAGGCTGATGTTTCACAGTTAGATAAGACGTTTTTGTCAATTTTCGGATCTAACTCGGACCCGACCGATCATCGAAGTTTGCTACAGATGCCAGACGAGTACGGTATGCATGAGCGCACAAGCGGGCCTCTGTTCGTTTCAGACAAGTAACCTACAAACAGACTGACACCGACGCACTCAGTTGAGCAAACAACCAGGTAAAATTAGGTATGCACACAAGTGAACAGCTTGGTACACGCTTATATATAGACAGACATTCACATGTAAATTGGTTTGCGTTCAGAACCATAAAGCAAAAACTGGCTCAGAACTTAAATTGAGCGTGTACACATAACATTTAGGGACAATTCGCGAAGCGCAAATCATACCGGATCTGTGCGTAAGTTACCGTAACCCGAAAAACTACGGTACCATCATCTTGACACATTTGGCCATTTAGTAAACCGGTCGTCGTCGTCGTCAGGGTGGCTGGGTGCTTGACTTAACCAGCCAGAATCATGCCCCGTTATATTGTTATGGTGATTTGATTATTATTATTATTCGCCGAGGTCGCTGGAATTCTTATAGTGCCTATAATCGGCGTATAATAAACATACAGAACTGCGCGAAAACAATTACAGCACGCGCCAGCCCGTTAAAACCACCTGAAAAACTTGACAATAATAATGCGGAAAAAATACGCACATATCCACAACAGCACAACAATCTAATGGTCGGTGCATGCAGAAATTACCACCGATATCGTTTGACTGTTTACCACACGGTGCATTCTGAGTGACAGTAAAAACGGCGGTGTGCTTGACTCGCTCAACCAGGGGTAAACGTGGTTATAGTCATACGCTTGTCATGTTTGGTCAAAGAAGAACTCACCAACAGTGAATACAACCAACTTACAACTATAAACGCGTTTGCAATTCTGAGTAATATCAACTGCGCATAATCGTTACCAATCAATTTGGATTTGAGATATACGACTGTAGGTAATAGTACCTCAGCCAAGAAAGATCTTGTCTCAAGGCGTAAGGTCATCCGGTCTGGCTCTGTGCATCGCAACGAAGGAGGGTGGAGTTGTAGACAGTTGATGCCTTTATCTCAATTCTCATTCCGTTTTGTGCACGCGCGTGTGCACCATAAAGTGTTGTGGCGCACCACCCAGACGCAAATTAATGTCATTTTTAATCCATGAATGCGCACACCTACATACACGCCAACCAGGTTCACAATTGTATCAGATGTACCAATCAAGGCACAAGGCGGTCACTCGCGCTGATTACAGACCACTAGTCAAGCAAAATGCATTGAGTGTTGCAGTTATGCATAGCTGCCTTTCTTTCTGGCCATAGCTCGGTGCCATGCCACAGTTCACCTTGTACCCAGAGTTTGAAGACGGATCTCAATAATTTGACCAATGATCCCAAGGTCACACGGTATCACCGTTCGATCATCTAATCTTCCGTATCTTCCTCATCAAACGTTAATGACAATACACCACAATCAAATCCACGCACAGCTATTCGATTATCAGCATTATTGAAAACAATGCCTACATCACAACTTGCCTTCATGCTATTCTTTGTTCGTCATTTCAAAAGTAAATGTCAAGTGCGTACCTTCATCGATAATGCAGTTTGTGCATAAACGTGTGCAACACGCATGTGCATCCAAGGTGTCAAACGGCTAAATACCCTTTCCCGTGACCTTTACCAAGCCTCTTCAGTACATCTACTGAAAGAACAACATCGGAACTGCGAAATCCGATACATACATATACTGTACATACATATAGCTCAAGTGTAATCAAGGGTGAATCATAACGGGCCACATCAAGGTTGCCCTGAGTGGCCCCCTGCACAACAGAAAGGGTACGGTAAAAACGAACACTCTAATTGAGCCATTACCGCTTTTTGTTGTTTGCACCACTGTTTCCTGTCAAACCAGGTAGCCATACCACAAGGTATGCACCACTTGTTGGTATGAATGTTGTAAATGTTTGGCTTAGTCATCCAGGCCAGTAACCATCATGTTGTTATTTTAGTGTCAACCTGAGACGTATTTGTTTGTCACGAGCAAGGGACTGTACGATTCGTTCTTAGGATAAGGGAACACAAAAAACACTCAACTGCCGTGATGTATACCATCCCAGGAGCATGAAATGAAAAACACATCAAATCAACTCCAAGAACAGGATCCGTTTACACAACTGTGCGCGCAATAAAACACACTATAAACTCGGTATAATCACCATTGTCGTTTCTATTACACCCATTTTGGGCACTTTACCGTGACCGAGATGTTATGGTGCACATCACACTACCATGGGTTGTGTGGTGGTAGGAGGAATGAGACAACAACAAAAATATATTATTTCATTCTGTATTCTGCACCGTTCTGTGTTCGCGTTCTCAGCTCATATTCAAACTCAAATGCATCGTGGGTGAAGTTCAACCACGCGGCAAGCAAGCTCAACCCAGTTGACTCGATCTCGATTACTGGAGTGATCTTTGATTTTTGGTGCAGCGCCTGCCACCATTTGGTTGGCACGACCTCTTTCCACTGAACCATTACCACTCAGGCTTGGATCCAGTTGCTTGTGCACGGGGCATCAATATTGCAAATCGACAACGCATGAGCGTGAAAATGAGAACGATCAAGTGAACCTAACAACCCTGTGAAAACGGACAGGCACGAAAGTGTTCTGCCCCGTCGAAGCGTCCAACAAAGAAAACTGTAGTGCTTCACTTCAACGGCACACATTTTAAGATATCGGGCTACGGTAAGTGTTGTTTCTCAGCGAAAGAAAACGGCATTGAAATTGCCGCATATTTATTGCGGTAAAATTGGAGTGCTTTTTGATACGATAATCACCATGATATTGCAAATGCCATTTTATTCATTTTCACTTTCTTCTGACGTAACTTTCATACAAATCGTGCACATTAAATTGATCCGACCTTATGGTTAATACACGTAGGTATGATGCGCAAATTAGCATTGAGGAAGATCAAAATAGAATAAAAGCATCGAACAGGTTAATCAAGGTCGAAATACGTGACAGATGATTTCAAGGAAAAGCGTGCGTAATGGATAAAAGAGTTTCATGATCACAAAAAGATTTTGACCCTCAAGTAATGCCGAAATTATCGAATCATAATTTGGAATTCCACACGTGTTTTCAAACTGAATACTGCAAAACTACACCTGACTGCGCAAACACACTAGAATACGCACTACGTAGCGAATTCAGAATATTAGTGCCACACGCACAAGCACAGCCAAAGTTTTGATGCCCGCCGTTGGGTCATGGTTCTGTTGAATTGAACCAAACACATAACATTAAAAAATGGCAAAAACTCATGGCACAAATACTCTGAACATTTTCGATTTAGTCTCCACAACAATTGAGACCAAAAGAACGCACCAAAAGGATGATAGGATGACAAGAACAGGCCAAAAAGTAAAATTGCATAAAAGGAAACTGCCCATCATTAAACATGATTCATCCGCATAGCCTTGACGCTATTATCAGTTTGGTTTCGGTGAGTTTTTTGTGACAGAAGATGAATAAAGAATTATACTACGTTTTTCAACGTAACAAGAGAATTCATAAAAGCATGTGGTGCACCACAGGGACCATATCAACATAAAAGCACATTTGGACATCTGAGATCACAATACGGTAATGTACAAGCACGGCCCGCCAGTGTCAGTTATGGTTTCTGGGTGACGGATCTGAAATTAAAGCTGCAATGAAGAAAACAACCATGTTGAAGCGAAAAGTTGTGGCTCCAGACATTGATATGATAGTCTGTTTCATACAGAGGGCACCAAAACCAATGAGCTATAAATGGCCACCTTTTCGGCCACATTTTCTGTGCATCCAGCGTTCCCTCATTCACACGTGCACTGTCCTTTAGCACATGTACATCCGACACAACGTCATTGCGTTTGGCACGATCACATTGCAACGAGTCAACCGACCACACGCGCCACACGAAATCGTCGCAAGTGGATAGCATGTCACCTGACTGCGACCACGACACGGATGAGGCCTGGGTAAATGATCCGGGTGAATTTTGATATGCGATCAAATCGCATGTGCTTCATTGCTTGCTACGAATGGAGGCTAGTCAACATTTGGTAGCTTGCATGGTGAATGAAGCATAGAACTGCATGAACAATCTTGAATCTGACCAGTCGGAGTGTAATCATGTTGTGGAGAGAACACATACACGGCCGATAAAAACTGCAAACCTATCGGTCAGTCTTCTCGCAAAGAAAGCCAATCCAACACAAAAAAGTTGACGAAAAACAACAAAAAACCAAACCTCCTCATTTCGATCATGTCCGCCCAGTCTCCAACAGCGTCCCTCCATCTGCTGTCCATAGATGACCGGCTGGCCGTGACTGTCCCCAACCAACACCAGGTCACGATCGGGACTCGCAGCCGCCCGACAGTAGAAGGTCGAGTCGACGCGGTGGTCGGAGGCTGCGAAACGGCCTACTGCAAACAATGTTTCACCGTTTTTATGGTGCTATCCTCTTTCGGGAAACAATCCACCCAATAGTGACGGACACAATTTCATCCAATCTCCAATTTGTTGGTGGCAGGACCCTACTTGCAGTGAACATTCTTCAAAGTGCCTGATCACCATGAACACTGTACATGGACCACACCCTCATTTATAGTGACGTAATAAGTGGACACTGTAATTCGGCCGTTAAAATATTCCCTGGACCCGGTGAACACCTGGCTCGACTCATTTCGGGTTTTCTCGTCGAAGGATCCGCTGACCTCACGACCTTGTTGTCATGAGAACATTCTTTACCGCTTTCTTTCGCAAATGCCTCCGGCACAAAAGCATCTTAAAAGCTTGAAAGAATAAAACGGACCACAGGTCGTTCGTCGTGTAACCAGTGAATATTGATATAAGACAGCATCGGTGCACAATGCGAACAGACTTGACCGATATCGATCCATGCATATCGATGTGAAACCTAGAAAAGTGAAACATTACAACATCACAAAGTAGCAAACAATGAAACATCAGCCAGCCAACCACACCTTTGCCGCTATTGGACGCACCGCCAAACTCGAAAGCGTGCACTGGTTGTGGATGGAATTTAGCGTTTGTGTAGGATTTGCGCAGATCCCAAATGCGGATACCCCTAGAAATTCAGGAAAGAGAATTGAAAACAAACAACAGTTTAATCACTGATCAGATCGAACACAAATGTTTCGTTGACGGCGTAAACTGGGTTGCGCTGTTGATGAGGGTAATCTGCTCCGATCAATAGCTGCAACGGGTCTAAATTTCTGGAACGATCAACAACAACTCCAATAAACAACAACATGAGCCGAATAACTATCATGCGATAACAATTTCATCGCCAGTAGCGACAAAACCAAATTTTTTTGGCTGATACTAATGTTGCCGACGCAACTTGCTGTGTTTCGTGCAAACGTCCCATTGTCGTCAACGGACCGACCGTCACTATCCAAGTGTGTTCAAGGTAGTGGTGTCGATGAGAAATCGAAATTTTCCCATACCCAGCCCAACTTCCCGGAAATTTCCCATACATACCCCCAAAAATAAAAAATTTCCCATACCAGGGAAAAGGTTTCTCCAAAAATTTAAAAATTTCCCATACCCGAGGGAGTTTCTGAAAAAATTACCCCAAAAATCTTCTAAAGGTACCAAAAAGTGGTCTAAAAGTGCTTAAAACAGGGTTTTCTTGTGGCAGCAAGCGATTTTTGACATTTTTGGGCAAAAAATCGTCAATTTTGGTAGTTCTCGGAGTCAAAAACACATTTCGTAGGCGTGCTTGTTCCAAAAGTGAAAATCTCCCATACCCCGGCCGATTTCCCATACCCCATACCAGGAGGTAACCCCCTCTCCCACCCAATTACACCACTAATTCAAGGCAACCCAATTGCTTCGCGGTAATTTACGGCTGCTTTTCTAGTATTTCCAAACAAATCGCACCATATAGTTTGCACGAATCACAGCCAGTTGCGTCGACTACAATAGCGTCACCGACGTTTGCGCTTGACTGCTAGCCGACGCCAGCGTGTGCGTGTCAATGAACATCACGGCTGTGATAGGTGGTGCAGCAGTGGTCGTTTGGCTCGGTGATGTTGCATGCGGACAGCCGTACGGACTGAATCGACGGGCTGCGGCGCTGCGACCAGTGCGGACAACAGATGAAGACAAGGGTGATGAAACACTACGATTGGGAAGCAGTGGGGTTGCACTTGGCTGTTGTTGAGAGGATTTGAGGATTCGGGATGCTGAAAAATAGCAATGATGATCACAAATATCACAGGACGCGTTATGTGCATTGGATAAGAAACTGCATAAAAACGCCGTTCGCCCATGTTCTGTGGTGACTAGTCAGCCGAAAATTGCGGTCTCTTTGTCGTCGTGAAAAAGACAGACCACAAAGATGATCAACTAAACAACGTGGGCAACAAACAACTAACAAACCTGCAGCAGCCGTCCTCCCTTGATGTGCATGCGCAGCACTGATCACATTGACAGGTTTGTTGAGTGTCAGTCCATCTGCATCGGTGGTGCCCTTGTCCAAACAGGCACGGGATCGAATATCGCATACAGTAATCGCCCCATCACGACCACCCGTGCAGAACAGATCTGTTGGTGGGAAAATCTAGTAGCATTTTAAAAACACAAATGTATCATGTGAGCAATGCCACAGGTCCGATCCGATCTCCATAGCATAGCACATGTTTCATGGAATCATTAATTTGCAATTTTGCAAACGTTGCATGCATTGTAAAATGTTCTTCTCATGGTATGCATATTTGCACGACACATGGGTAATCAAGGCTGCAAGCGTAATCGCGTGGAGTTGTTTGTCAAATCGTTTCCATCACATGTTGGTCTCACAATGACTTTATAAGAATTGGTCAAATGTTTTCCTGAATCATGAAGCGGGAAAGTGACGGGCAGCGACGTTGCGTTGCGCAATCGCACATAAGGATGCAATCCACAAAATGTTTCAGACCGCAGCAACACGGGTGCTCTGCTGAATTATTTTTAGCTGAAAATCATTTTGTGAGAATCACAAATAGTACAGTGGTGAAGAGTGACTGAACGTGAAAATCAGGATTCATTGGATGAATTCTTATGTGGTCATTGTGAAGCCTGCTGTCTATCGGCGTTGTCAAGACAGGATGTACTTTACGTTTTCAGCGACATTTTTTCTTCGGCGCTGCTTTGTGTCTGGCTGACATCAGGGTCAATTTGGTGAAAGGTTTCTGTTCAAGTTTGATAGCGGCTTTTAATCAGCTTACTGGGTATAATGTGGCAAAAGAGAAATCCGACCAAACCATCACACGCACTAACTGGCATCATCCGTGCACGCATGCACACTGCGTATGGTGTGTTTGTGCGCGCCGAAACGTCGCACAACCTTGCCGGTATTGATGTCGGTCAATGTCGACACTCTGTCGCCCCCGACACTCACGACACGACACGCCGACAGCCAGCACGCGTCGAACACACAGTTGTCGTGCGGGGAGCAGGCTGCGAATGAGGTGCGGTTTTGGTTGTTTGCACTCAGTGGGTCTCACTTTATCACTGACACTGGCTGGGTGCCACACCAAGTTTGACCGACGTAGACGTTGTTCATTTTATGTCGGGGAACACGATGTACTCCTCTCCTCAGATTGTTTGGATATCAAATTTGATGATCAGATCGAATCCAATTACCAATTATTGAAGAAAAACATTGAGGCAGTGTAAAACAGTGCCCGTCTCGGCAGTGCAAAAGTCATACCACCGAGCCTGATCCGATCACCAAGTTGGACACCAAGGCACCCATCTCAAGCACACGCTGAAAAAATGGAGGAAAACGCGAGTCAAGAAAATCGTGTCTTTTCCTAAAAAAAGTTCTGCGATAAAATGCCAGTCCAACCCAACCAACCGGATGTCGTTGCAACATTCAGATCGGGATGCGCAAGTCTGATCGCCGTCACCGTGCCGTATTGATCAGCGAGCAGCAATTGTTGATTGTCGAATGGGGAGAACAGACACAACGTCAACGTTTTGTCACTCTGTAGACTTTTGACTATGAGTGCCGTGATCGAGACAGCACACCACTTTGCGGCATCTATATTGTGAACTCAGCAAGCATCAAACTTGGTGGTCGAATCGAAAAATGTTGACGCGACGTCTTGTGTTTATACCGGACATTTCGTTATGCTGACCATTGCAAAATCAGCTCGCTATCTATCCTCATCAAAGTTGGATAAATCACAGAACAAAGCAAGCCGGTCAGTTTGCTGCGAACACTTGAAAGCCAGCGAAACAACACCAACCGTGTGTGCAACCGGGGTCGAGAATTTCTGCACAAAATGCCCATCAGCTGCGCGTACCAGCCGATTGTATTCGGAAGCGTACTTCTGACGTCGCATTCTGCTAAAAAGCAGATAAAGCAAGCGCTGAATTTTTATCACACAAACACAAGCAAGTATTCTTTCAGCTGGAATATACCGTGCAAAGATCAGTTAAGTGTTCCGCATCCGCCAAAAAACTTTTATCGTTACAACAAAACGAAATTGAGATGCCGTCAACAATAAAAAAATCTGAATTAAGACAAAAATATCGGTCAGGAATGAAGCACTTTTACACGTTGATCGACGGCAGTATGAATGTACAAAACTGACATGAAAATTACAATCAAAAGCAGAGCCAAAATACGAGATCAAATCATTCAAAACCAAAAATAAATATCGTTAGCCAAAATACGAGATCAAATCATTCAAAACCAAAAATAAATATCGTTTAAATACACACAAGGAACTGCAGAATGGTAGATCAAAACTTTTCCAATCACAATCACGGAAAAAATCAAACATTGACACCCAAAAAATGTAAAGCAACTGTAGCATAGCAATACTTTATTTCAGACAAGCTAAAAAACCCTCACTCTCCAGACCAAAAGAAGACACCAAAATCAAGTGAAGAGAGATTGAATAAAAGCAAGCACCAAAAGCAAACACAAATTCGGCTACTTGCCGAAAAGATCCAAACTAGAAAATGACCAAAAACCGACACAAATAATTCTAAAAGATCCAAACTAGAAAATGACCAAAAACTGACACAAATAATTCTAAAAGATCCAAACTAGAAAATGACCAAAAACTGACACAAATAATTCTAAAAGATCCAAACTAGAAAATGACCAAAAACCGACACAAATAATTCTAAAAGATCCAAACTAGAAAATGACCAAAAACTGACACAAATAATTCTCATTGTTTGATAGCGCACAGTTGGATATTAAGTCGTTCCAGCACTGCCACTTGGTTGGCGTTTTCGACCACCGATAATTGATCGCCAATCCATTGTAGGCTATTATCGATTGATATCGACAGATCACGACGGTATCGATTGGACATCAATAATCCGACGCGATTCAATGGCGCTGGAAAGAAAATATAAAGATCGTGACCGGTTGTTGGGAATATTAGTGCCGTGCGGAAAATGGAGGGCCGATTTTGTACACGCAGGTGATGTCTTTTTGGCAAAGATTTACGGCACGAAACCTAATGATCGGGCCGGAAATGTTCTTCCCAGTCGGTAAACAGAGAATTTCTACGCTCATCGAAATTGTTGCTGTATTCTTTAATCTGTACAAAAAATTTCGAATTCACCAATGTTTAACAAATTAAAAGAGAAGCAAACACACACTAACCGACATATCCGACGACCACCTTGAGCATCGGTTCAACAAAACGCCACCCGATCGTGTACAAAAACGCAACATGGTCACTCGATGTTCGGTCGTTAATCAACGTCAGAAATTGGTCGCAATTGGCGCGAATGAATCCGAGAACGGCGCGCTGCAACGGCAGTATTCAGCATCAGCAACAGGTTCAACTTTATCTCATCAGTGCTACTTGCTTACTGGAGCGTTAGTTTTTTTGGCTCAATCATCCCAGCTACAGGCCAATGGCCAACAATGAATACCCAATAAAGTCCACGATCGTTCTGTACAACGCATAATACGTGTATACAAAATAATTGTTTTGGTTGGAGCGGAATTCGAACGTTTCAACTGACCGCAAGCTGCAGAAATTCGGCGGGACAAGAAGTGCATTTGCCTTCATTGATCATTGATTCTGCATTGACACCCAACTGGCTGATGGCATCGAAATAGCCGTGCACTGCAGACAGGATCAGGGCGTGTTGCGTCGACTGAAAGGCAAATTTAGGTTTGATGGCGATTGGCAAATTTACAAATGCGGTACTTGGCGAGGCCCTGAGTTGGTCATGAGTCTGTAATAATCATGGAAAAAACATCGATGCCTGGTGCACGGACGCCGGATCTGGCAAAAAAACTCTAGGTTTCCGGGAAACAGACAAGAACACCAAAACCAACTAACATCATCGTCATCACACATGGCAGCAGCGGACAGCGTGGGTGACGGCCGGCCCATGGTCATGCCACGTACAGCAATGTGTCGTGCAATGTTGTGACTGGCGGTGATACAGTCGTGCAATGAAGTATTGTCATCATTCTCATCATCGATGGGGGTGGTAGACAGACGATGGGACATGAATTCGGACAACGACACACGCAGCTCATTGATGCACGTGTTCAGCTGGAATGACACCACCATGTTATTTGTGAATCATTGACCGCCGGCAGTGTAGTGGCTGAGGGGATTCCCCTCAAAGGGTAGGTACCTGGTACCTTGCAACCACTCCTTGGGGGAAAGCTACGGGCGCGTTGCAACTATCCTGAGGGTACCTGCCTGGCACCTGACAACCATCAATTTATGGCTTTCACAGACAAAAAATGGGAGTTTTTCGACCTTGCAATGCCGAAAATTTCTCCGTATAATAGCCATTTTAGGCAAATTTTGGCCAAAATGGAAAAAAGTACCAATTCTTTGGCCAATTTTGCAGTATAATACATGCAAAAAACACTTTGTGGGACCTTAGGGATGCCTTCCGGAGGCTGGGTTGGCTGCTTGCAACCTTGCAACCATCTGGATCCATCCCCCAGAGGTACCTTGCACAACTTGCCTGCCACTATACTGACCGCGGGTGACTCAACTGGACGCAGTTCTCAGTGCAGCATGCGTTGTGAAAAATGCAGGTTCCTACGTAAGGCCGCCCTAAACTTCGATTCCAGCAAAAATTGCCAACAATAAATGAAAATGTTCGCTTTCCAACCAAAAAACGCCATCACCCACCCGTTTATGCGCATCAACATCGACATCAACGAGCAGGGTCGACTCCATGCCACTTTGATCGTCCTGTTGTCCACAAGCAGCAGCCATGGCCATCAATCCAGCCCAGCAACAAGTCAACGTGTTCAACTGTGTGATTGCAGCCGGGCATTCCATCAATGCAGTCGGGTATCGCTGGTGCAACACCTGTAGCTCGGTGACTGCGCGCACGAACGACAACAGCACGCACATACCACGGTCTTTCGAGCCTGCAGTCGTCGTGTTTTTATGCTAGTGATGAAACATTATCAAGCGGCATGAACAGTTTCGACCGACCAATGGCATCGTTGAGGATGTCGAGCGATCGGTCGAATCCGCGCAGCAGTTGTGTCTCCGATAATGGCTCGTCTTCGGTCGGTAGTTTCTCTGCAACGCAATGCAACTAAAACTATCGTTCAACAAGGAAGAACACCTGTTAGTGGTGTCGTTGAGAAATCAAAAACTTCAGGCTCAGCTCAAATTTTGGGAAATTTGGTGTACAGACGCCTAAAAAACAAACAATTTTCCAGGGGCCGGCTGCTCCAAAAATTTCCCATCAACAAGTGGGTTCTGAAAAAATAATCCCAAAGTAAAAAAACAGGGGCGAAAATGTATGTGAAAAAGCGAAGTTGCTTCCCGTTCTCCGAGAAGCCTCTTTCTTATTTTTTCACAACCCGCACTGGCCTCCCTCCGCGATATTTTATCTGCGTTCTGTCCGTCACTCCATTTGACCCAAAAGCAAGTGAACCAACAACGACTACAACAATTGTACTCACCCAACAACGTGGCCATTGTGCTGCGTCGGCCGGGTGTTGCGTGCACGGCAGCGCGATGTTCACGTGCCAGTATCGACCGACGCACACCAGACATACTGCTGCGACAGGCTGACGCCGCGTTCACACTGCAAGACGACAGAAGGTCAATTTGAATAATACGTATTACTCATAATTTGTTGGAGTATATTCAAAATTCAAAATCAGCATTATTTTTTGGTTAACACTGTGACGTAAATATCGAGCAACAAACAAACGCACACAGCCTGTTTGTAGACATTGTTCGGTTCGTGTTGCCATCGGAGTCCATCAGTGAACGTGCTGAGACAATGCGACACGGGATGATGGGCTTGACCAGCAGTGGATAGAGATCGAAGCATCGACACACGCTCGTGGAACTCATCGACTGATAGTTGACTGCACTGACCTGTAGCACAAACTGTTGGATTGTGCTGCATCAAGACTGCATGTGCCTTCACTTTGATCGCACAAACAGTCGATACAAAAAGGAAACTAGCTGACTTTGCTCATTTTCAGACAATTATCGGCTTTTATTTAGGCAGACACAAAACTCTGCAGAGAGCATGAACACCAAATCAAATCATGCATTACCTTTGAAAGTATCCACGAGCTTAACCAACTGCACACCACTGGTATCGTCGAGCGAAAATTTGAATCTTTGCTGCAAATACTACACGCAATTTTGTTACCATTAGAATAGTGATAGACAACGTCACATCAACGTACCGATTGCGTAGTGAATATTCGCTGCAGTCGCCTGTTCGCACTGTCGATTATGACCATCAACGAATCACCAGTGTTGTGCGCGCAGCTGCTGCCATCAGTTCGTGCCGTTGCACTAGGAAAAGCGGAGGTGGGTGTTGTGCAGCTAACGGAACATGATACTCTTGAGAAAGGTTCGTTCGGGAAGGAAGCAAACGCAGTTAAACAATAATAATAGTTCTCACGACGATTGTATTTTATCGAACTGATCGGCGACCGCGTCAAAGAACACCTCCTGTTCCTCGTTGTCGTGCAACACTTCCAGGGCTTCTTTCTTCATCTTCTCGATCAGCCGGCGAGTATCGTCCTGGATTAGAAGGATTCGAACGGGATCCCGATCCCGAATGAAAAAAAATCCGACCCAAGGCTCGCAAACGATTTCATCACGATTATTTTCAACCGCGGGTGAAGAATTGCAAAACCAATTTCAAGCCAATTTGCAACATTTTCTGTTCGTACTCGAACGAATATTTGCAAAGATCCCGAATTTGGGGCATTCGCGATTCGGTGATCCCGCGCCCGAAAGTTTTTGAACTAAGCATCTTGGTTGCGCCCGGAATAAAAACTTTGACAATGGAATGCATGAACGTCAACGGCTGACTCGAGACCAAAATAGCATTCACAAATATTCATAAATAGAAAATCTCACTCACTATTACGGTTCACCCTACAAGGAGCTTGTCTGCGCGCAACTTACATCATCATCGGCCTCCCGCTGTCGCAATTCGGTCAATTCGGCTTCGAGCTGCCGTCGTTGTTCAATCAATTCACGACGATCGGCATCGAATTGTGCTCGATCGCGTTCGCATTGCGATCGCAGATCATCGGTCGCTCGTTCACGCACACTGAATAATGTGGAACATAATGTTGGTGGCACTATTGTGCGGAGTTCAGAACATCACCACTGTGCACATCAACAGGACGCAATGCCGCAAGTAGCCATCGTTCTTCAACCTTGGCCGGTCAGGGTTTAGCCATGCAGGATTTCAGTTTGGCCAGTAAACTTTCAGTGAAGAATATGGTACCGCGTGTTCACAACAGCAGCTCAAAGTCCAAAAAAACAGAATCGTTGAAACCAAACTCAAATCCACCCACCGTTCGATCTGTTCCTTGAGCAATTCCGACAATGCGAACCCGTAGTTGTGCCGTCGCGAGACTGTCGAAGCGAAATCGGGATCATCGTGCAACGCGACCACAACGAACACGCTCTCGCTCAGACCGATTCGGTCACCCTGGGGAAAGAAATGAATCGGTGAAAGAACAACTGAAGTTTTTTTATCAAGTTTTTTTATTTCTGGCAAATAAATTCCAAGAACGTACGTGTTGCACTGGGCCGCTATCAAGCAGTCGCCCATTCACATACAAATCGGTATCGGCCATCGCATCAACTGTTGCCCGCCATCCACCTTTCGACTCCGTGAGCGTGATCGTGCATTGCCCGCTCGGAAACGGCGAATCTGAAAAAACTCGGATCATATGTTTCCCAGAGCTGTGCAAATATATGCATTGTTTAACATGTATTATTTTGGGATTCATTAAACAAAAATTTACATATGTTATTACACTAAAAAAGCCAGCAACCATTAATTTTTTGGCTAAATAAACAAATCTTGGCATACAATTTTCGCCCCCCGAGCAGGTCTGCTGTTTCCAACGTATAGGCAAACTACATCAACACGAGCTCGATTTCGAAGCTAACGTGTATTCAAAACGAATAGAAAGAGAAAGTCATCATGCTCCATTCTGTATTATTCAACGTGCAACATTTTCCAAATCAGCAGCCACGTTTGAATGTTTCACTATTCTGCCAGCTGTGAAATCGAGCTCATGTTGGCGTAGTTTGCCTTTATTTTCGCAATTGGTTTGATTCGAAGCAGCGACACTTGGCAAGAGGGTTTGGGGGATGACACCCTGTCACATATCTCTCACATGCAATTTTATGCCTCAAAGGCAAAAATCGGTGTTTTTAACCTCATCTTCTCAATCACAATCACACAATCAGCCCACAATCAGCAATTTAAGGCCATTTTTTGGCAAAAATGCTGAAGCACGAACTTTCTGGCTAAAATTGTGCGCTAAAAGCGTTGTTTTTGCACTTTTTTGGATCACCAAAAACATACCCCTCATGCCTCGGGTCCCAACCCCGCATCGCACTTATCTCGTACACACTGGCCTGGCAAAACACTGGTTTGAAGGAATCTCAGCCGCCCCACCTTTCACTTCGATCTGCGATTCAGATTTCGAGCCAACGTGATTGCATCCAGTGGCCAATTGGTGCACGAAATTGACGGATGGATCGGACGTGACGTGCACGAGTGCTGGCGGATGCACTTGGCAGGCATTGGGCGCCATTAACAGCAAACTACCCTCGTTGTTGTTGGCCGTGGTGGTGGAGGCAGGGCACGGCGTTGGCTCGGGCATTTTGCTCGCTGCCAGTTCCCTGCATCATAGAGCCAAGTTTACGCAAAGCATAAGTCTGTTGTGACAACACCAATCACTACATGCGACAGATTTGTGCTATTGATATATGTATAGTCCGTCCACCAGCTCATGGCACTTTGTGTTGCTGCTGGCCGGTTTGTTCCCTTCCTCCACGTTCTAATGAAAGAGAAATAAATTGAGCGTGAGAGATTTTGCAAAAAAACCTAAAAAAAAAAAAAAAGAGACGAAAACAAAAAAATACGAAAAAATAAAAAAATTAAATTTAATTAAAATCGATAAAACACGTCGATTTCATAAAAACAGCAATTTAGGAGCAAAAATAATTTTTTTGGACACTCAATTTCTCTTTCATTAGAACGTGGAGGAAGAGAACAAACCAGCCAGCAGCAACACAAAGTGCCATGAGCTGGTGGACGGACTATACGTAAATCTTGAAATGGCATAATGTAAAAAGTTACGTGACCAATAAAAGACCGGACCATGCAGGACCAATCACCGTTTGATTTCACCATCCAGTAGTTGTACAGTTTCACTATCAATTGACGGAATCTCTCTCCTCAACCAAACATACAGAACCAACCGCATAACCAGGAATCGAACTCACAGATTTTGTCGATGCGCCACATCGAGTTCGAGCCTCAGCTGTTGTATCTGCTGTTCGTACACGGCCACATCCAATTCGGCTGACGTATCCGCCGACCGCGTGCCACCGCGCAATCGTCGGATCTCGTCCTCCTTCGATTTCAGCTCTGCAAAGTCATTCATTAACATTTTCATGAATCATGATGTCTGGATCGTGTGACTCTGGCAGGACTTCAATAGCATTACTTTCACGCTCGTTGATGTGCCGGTTTGCGTACATTTATAGCAATATAATTGTGGGCAGTCGCCATAAAGAATTTCCCCGTTTGGAGCAATTAGCAAACAGTAATGGAATGTGGGCACGATTAATTTAGCCAGCTGGACACAACACAAGCTGAGGTCCTCAGTTTTTTTCCAACCTTTCCGCTTTCAGATTCCTTTCCTTCAAGAGTGCAAACATTCTAAGGACAACGTACATACAATGCTGAAAGTTTCTCAACATGGAGCGTCATTAA
>JASAMV010000887.1:0-59225 GCA_030248065.1 Rhynchonema sp. JSB1_4
AAGGTGTTCGGTTTGGTGCTGAAAGCCAAGGTGTGCCCGGTAAAGTCCAAATCGCCACTTTACACATACATCACCAAACTAAACCAAAGTGAACAAAAAAACAGTTCGTGGACCTGGAAAAGGTGTTTGGTTTGCCTCCGGAGCGAACTACATAGTGCCTCATACAGTCCAAATCGCCACTTTACGACCTGCGCTCCCTACCTTCTGAGCATTACCGAGCCAAACGTAGCAGCACAAGCAATCAACAAGCTCGAGCACCTAAAAAGGTGCCCGGTTTGTCTCTGAAGCCAATTAGTTCCCCATGGAGACCAAAACGGCACTTTACGTAGTTCATACATCTATACTACTAAAACAGGAAGACGTACAGTCCAGCCACGAACTCATGCGACGACTTATTTTGAGGTTGACCTGAACGGATCCAATAATGTTCCGGTTCCACGTATTTCGGAAATAAAAGAAAGAGAAATGCATGTATTTTTTAAAAACACGCTCTGGTCCTCGGTGCGGTAAGAGCACGTGTATACATAGGGGCAGCTGATGTTTCAACTGTTATGTGAAGCAATAACGTCCAGAGGGGACAGGGATACGGCCTGCGCTGGGCACCTGATGCATGCATATCGAATCGGGATAATTTATACCAAGCAGAAGCGTGGTTTTCTGTTCAACTTTCGTCGTGGTTGCGTTGGAACGAAGCTATCGCAACATAAAGTATACTCTGACAATTCTTTTGGGAGAAACTTTTCAAACGCGTTGCCTGATCCGTAAAGCGCATGATGCGTGCACTGGCTCTAGCGGTCACGTGACTTTTGTAGCCAGTGCGCGCATAATGCGCTTTACAGATCAGGCAACGCGGTTGAAACGTTTCTCCCAAAAGAATTGCCAGAGTATACACACACGTAGATAGAAAATGTGGTTGGATGACGTGCAGTATCCTGGCTGGAAGACTACACAAATGTGACTAAGTAAAGGCAAACTGCGTCAACACGAGCCCAATTTCGGAGGTGATGTGCTTACAAAACGAATAGAAAGAGAAAATCATCATGCACCACGTTGCATTCTACAAGGTGCTATATTTCCCAATTCAGCTGCAACATGTGAATGTTTCACTAATCTCGGTTTCCGAAATCGGTCTCGTGTCAGCGCAGTGTTGCTATCCTTTGTCATCCAATCACATTGACGCGATGTGCGTGACCAAGTCTAATCACATTAATCTGGATGCGACTAGATTGGTCGATCCGATCCGATCACATCCGATCGCCAAGTTTGAGATCGACCCTAATGTGCAACCAGACATCACGCACGTGCTCCGTCAGTGTCAGTTATCCATTCTGGCTCCATTTTTGTCTGAAGCTTATGCAAGACTGACCAGGCCTACACAACTGTTTGCATTAATAATTGGACAAAAAGTGTTTCTTCTGAACATGACTTCCAAAGAACGCATAATCGGATGGAATTTGCATAACGAACGATGCACGGTGTCGTTATGCATGCACATACATAGAACGCTTTAGAACACATGTGAAAATTTATGCAAAGGCCGAACTTTTGTACTTCAACTCTGGTGTAGGCGAGAGATGTCATCTAGAAAATTCTCCGTTTGCAACAATGCAACAACTTTGTTGGCTGATCGTTCTGGTGCGTGTGGTTCACGCGTGTCAACGCACGAAGCACGCAGCACAGAAACCGGCCTCCGATTGTCGGGACCTGTACAGAATGTGTCCAGCAATGGCCAAAGCGTGAGTGAAGCAGCTCGCAATTTTATTTCCACACAAATTTACAAATTTTAAAGTGAAAAAATACAACATGATAAATACACGCTTGATCTTCCTCGCAGTAATGAGTGTGAGCAAAAGATAAAGAACGGCAAACAACGTATTAAGGATGAAGCGTGCTGCCACAGTTGCAGAAAGCTTTACGGTTCGTCAAGATTTGAAGCTAAAATGCAGTTCAGCTTTTAAATTTGATAACTCGCATCTTTTCAGACGACCACAAGTGCGGTCAAACACCGATACCACCAGACGTTTGTTATCTACCTTTTGGAACGTGGAATAGAGCCCCCGGTCCACCGTTTGCGTTTTGCAACTGTTTGGTCTCACCGCGGGTCCCTACGTGGGACATTCCGGATGGCTCCATAACTTAAGCTTATGCTTACATACACAGTGTTCTTGTTGTCAAAGCTCTCATCTTTAAGTGTTGTTTTTGTGTTTAGGTTTTATGTCAGCACTCTTGTGTTTCAGCTCACACCGCCAGCCGACATTGATGCCGGCATTACGAAGCTGATCTGGCGTTCGTGACCCTTTTTAATAAAATGACACCAATTTTGTAGATCAGGCTAGTTTATGAACTGAGAAGCTCATAAAAATAGGACAAGTTTGGCACGCAGATGGCAAGGAAGCGCGCCCGAACAGCTGGCCGTGGACCGTCTTTATCTATCAGAAGATGAACGATCGTCCCAAGGACATTGCTTGTGTCGGTTCTGTCCTCGACGAATACCACGTGCTCACGGCCGCTCATTGTGTCTATAACATGACCACGTAAGAGATGTGGCGAAACGATTTTGAAGACCTTTTCGATCGAAACAGGTTCAAAATTAAAAAAAACTTAAAAATTTACGAGCCAATCCAAATCTTTCTGCGAAGCGCAATTAGTGACTTATCCCAGCTCTTGTCTATGCTGGTGTTGTTGTGTTGAACTGTTGACGACAATCATTGCTGGAGGGACTGTTCAGCACAGCCGGCTTGAGCAGAACTACCACTTTAAGCCGAAAAACAGGGTCCAAGAGAGCAGGGACCAAAAACGATTAAGCACTCGGCTGAGCCTTTGCCCCAACACAAAACTGAATATTATTGTGCGATACGAATCTTGTCGACCGATTTACCACACAGATTTATTAACGCCGACGTTTCCAACCCAAATTAGAGTTCTTTGTCAAGGTAATACCATTGATAAATGGGTAAAACTGAATATATCTAAGCCTAGGCCACGTGCTAACAAAATATGTAAGCCTAAGCCTTGCCCAGTGGAACAAAATAAGAGCTCTGATGTTGAACGTTTGTAGAATGTGATGTTTCTGTGTGATTGCGGTTTGTTGATAACAGGATGATTTGCTCCTTGTGAGACGCAGTACCGAACGAAATAATCAATAATTTATTATTCCTGACGTTTCGAGTGCACCTGAGACCCTTCTTCAGAGGCTAAAATTAAAAAGAGCTCAAGAGCTCTGATCTTTCTTAATTTGCACAAGCTGGCTTTGCTAAATTGCCCGGGCACCCAATCGCATCATCAGTGCATTTTGTGCTGCGCGCTTCAGGTCTGCCTATTATAATACATCAAAGAGCCTCGCTACGGCTGGAGTGCATTCTTTCAAGCACCCGACGCCCGAGACGGAGCAAAGGAGAGAAATCTGGCGAATGGTCGTACCGGATGAGACCATACGACACGTCAGAGATCGAATCTACTATGATATCGCAGGTTTGTTCGCATTTGAATATAATTCCAGAGTGAATATTTCAAGTTCGTTAGTGAGCTGATATTCCATATTGCGACACGCTCCCAAGCAGAGGGGCGCGGGACCTCGTTTCACTGAGCGGAGCCCAAAACAGGAAAGGGCAAGGCCGCCCCCCAAGCAACCAACGTTCTCCTGGGAATATAGAAGCAGTATAACTGGTATTTAGCCTATAACGTAGCTTCTACGTGTATTTCTTTAGTGACGTGTCATCCAAGTGATATTTAGGCGTGATCTATTGTAAATATATTCATTCTATTCTATTCTATTCGATCTATACTCAACTTTGGGACCGGAATAAAAGCACCGCCGACGAAGCCGCCCGCTCGATCTGGTGTCACCTGCGTCGTAATGATCCCGCGTGCCCGCGCCGGAAATTCTGCTGTTTTGCGGCTTGTCACCGACACAAGACCTTGCGAAATGAGCGAATTGATTACGTGGCTTGAACAAATGGTGGACGAATGCGATGCGACAACGACGCTGCGACTACAAATGGTGTTACAGGCCAGTTTGGGATCTGATATGAGACTGTACCGCCAGTTCATTGACAAATTTGGAAATTGGCCGGTCATCCATTTTGATCACTGGGATACTGTATACCGTCGCTTGGCGTATGCAATCAACAGCATCTGCACAAAGTATGGCCATGTTCTGCTGAACGTTGACGATGACAGACTGATTCGAGCTCAGTTGCAGCACGAAAGGTCCATGGACAACGATCAACCGTGTGAAATCCGCGAAGCGAAGCCCGATAGCGATGAGAAAGAAAAATTTCGAAATGCCTGTCAGGATTCTGCTTGTGTGATTCCCAGTGATTGTCAATTGATACCATGTGATTTGAGTCTAACTGAACGGGACGGGGAGAAAGAGAGATCGGCTGGTGATTGGGTCGATACAAGATCGCCCATGAAGCTCGATACAACAGAAAGATCGGCTGGTGATTGGGTCGATAACAGATCGCCCATGAGGCTCGATACGACTGAAAGATCGGCCGGTGACTGGGTCGATGAAAGATCGCCCATGAGGCACGATACGACAAGATCGCCCATGAAAGTCGGTACGACAGCGCTGTGGAAAGGCTTGTGTCAAATTGCAAGTCGTATTTCGGTCGGTGGTGGATCAGCAAAAGCCACGCTGGCAGCTGAAACAGATCCACACAAACAGCAACGTCGTGGCATGTTGAAACAACAAGGCAAGCACGATGACTGTGACGACCAAGGGTATTATTCGAAAAGTAGCTGCAGTGCCAGTGAAAAGATGTCGAATGCGTCGTGTCAAAATTTTGAAGAAAAGCCCACGCACAAAGTTTCCGAATGCCGCAATGTCGAAGAATCGGACAGAGATGACGTGGAGCCATTTGGAAATTGTGTTGATGAAAATGTGCTGTCGTCAAGCAGTTGCGATGCAAAGTCGTCACGTGAGTCGAGAAACGAACAAGTGAGTGCATCTGTGATGCCGACACTGTTGGATAAAGTGCTGAAGAAACAGCAACAGAATGCTGACGCGCAGCACAAGAGGACAGAGGATCTTACGTTGAAGTTGATCGGCCATGTTCAGGCGCAGTCGACACATCATACAGCTGTGTCTGTTCAGCAAGGCAGTTCGCATCGACTGCTGACAGGTCCGTTTGATCGATTCGATGGTGATCCGAAGAAGTACAGAGCCTGGCGAAAGGGTGTGCAGTCGCGATTGTTGATTGAGTCTGGTATGAAGGACGATGTGGCACTGCACTTCATTCGCATGAGTCTTGAAGGTGCGACCCTAGAATCCTATTGTGACCAATCGGTGCAAACGCAGCAATCGTTGAAGGCGACGTGGGACTACTTGGACAACTGTTATCTCCCAAAGTTCGCCAATGTCAAAGCACACCTAGAGTTGCTGCAGTGCAGTCAGGGTGCCGGTCAGTCCATTCGTGAATTTGCCGCCAAACTGGAAAGTTTGATGATGGCTGCATATGAATTGCACACTACTGATGACCACGTGACGCAACGCTTTCTGAAACTACATTTCATGAAAGGCGTGCGCAGCACCGAAATACGGCTGGAATTGTGTGGTATGCCGAATGGCACATACAACGAGATGAAATCAGCCGCTGAATCTGTTGAACAAGCACAGGAAATGTACCAAATGTGTTTCAGTAAACAGGATGAACAGACCGATAGCCGAAGCAAATCACGACGTCTGAGAAATCAGAAAAAGCGTCGCAATAGACAGCTTCGTCGTGCTCAGCATCACAAATCAAACAGCTCGTCGAGTCTGCAAAGTACCGTACCAAGCGACAAATCGATGAATGATGCCGATAGGTTCAATTGGCGCAGTACAAACAAGTACCGAAATGACGATCGTGACAAAATTTTCGATGGTCATCGAATGCCGAGCAATGATGTGCGTAATCAGTCCCATTGGTTGCGTGGCGGTGGAGGAAAAAAGTGATGAAGTGTGGGCCGGAATGTGGAAAGATGGGTATGTATGTTTGTATTAGAAAAATCCAAAATAATTATGAAATAAAAAATACAAAAAATATTTGATATGTGCTGTTTTATGGTTGTATTTGGCCCGTGTATTGTTGTGTTGCATGGAGCTGTTTTGTTTTGTGCTGCAGTTTTGGTGAAAAGAATCCGAAGGTGACGGCAGCAGCAGTCGATATTTAGTGGTTGCCCCTACTGAGTTTGCCTTGCTGTGGATTTGAGACATGAGGCAATATTGTGCAGCGTGTTGGTTTTGATTTTTTGGTGCTTAGAGTTGGAAAGACAACAAGTTGGGAGGTGGTGTGCATGTTTCGGTCCCAATATGCACTGTCCCAGCCTTATCTGAGCTTGGTGACTTCTGTGTTAGTTGAGTTCCTGCCAAGCGCGTTGTCTAAAATAAAGCTCAGAGCTCATAAATTTGTTGAATTTCTGTTCTCTCACGTCAGTGTTTGCAAGCCAGAACACTGATAAAAGTGATGGGAGCATGGTTGGCGAGGTAAATTGGATTTTGTTGTGAAGTTATTGGGCGATAATTGTGGATGGAGTACGATCAGCCGGAAAGATCTGCAGAAGTCTGAATCGGCGATGCGATGTGGCCAATGAAACATCAGTTTTACAGTTTTGCTTTGAGTTGTGCATTTGTAGTATTTCATGGATTCATTTATGTTGCTTGATTTATGGTGCTTAGTTGAAGGTTGTGAGTGTTATTGTTTTGGCCAGTGCCTAGTGCGCGTTTAAAACGCCTCGCAGTCTGGTCACTTTCACCAACAACCATGGAATAATTTCAAAATTTTCCTTTTGTATTTCAGGTCAATTCTCTTCTATCAACGCAGATAAACTACGAATTCAAGACCAAGAAGACTCAAAAACTTTCAAATCGCTTCGCAAGAACATGTTAGCGCTGACGTGAACCTGTGCTCTTTCTCAACCACGAAGAAGAACTGATCACTCTTATTCGCTAAAAGGGGAAGAAGAAGCAGTATAACTGGTATTTAGCCCGATAACGTAGCTTCTACGTGTATTTCTTTAGTGACGTGTCATCAAAGTGATATTTAAGCGTGATTCATTGTAAATTCTGATGTGACCAAGCTGTGTACTTTCTTGAATCAGTCGGGACGTTTATGATGATACACATTATTCATACACGTCTCAGCCTTATGTGTGGTCACAAATGACTGATGGTTCCAGTAAATAAAAAACCGATTGTCTTTGTCTTAAATATTTTGATTGGCTTTCAGTGATCACGGTTGACAAACCATTCACGTACACAACATTCGTTCAGCCGATCTGTCTCCCCGGCGATCAACGTTTGGCGAAGGACACCGACTGCTTCGCAGCTGGATGGGGAAAGTACGACGAAGCACACAGTACGTTATAATGGGTGATATTTTTGAAACGGTGTAAAGGTCAGTTGGGTGTAAGGGTCGGTGGAAAGCTCGGTGTGAAAAAGTTCAGTGTAAGCTTCAAACAGTGCACGCTAAGCCAGCAGCAGACGCGCGTTTCTAAACGAAAGGTTAACTTTGACAGTCTGCTGTGCAAGTGTAAATCGTCTGTTTGCAATATTGTTTGTTTAGGCTGGTTGCACAAGCGTTTTTAAACGATATTTATAAATTTCGTGACCTTTTATGGAGCCGTTTTGAATTCGTGCTGCGATCAGTTAGCGGCATCAATTTTTTTGGTACCGCCGTCAGTGAATGTTCAATTTCTCAATAGCCTCACGGCGGAATGTCAGGCAACTTAAAAATATTCCTTTAAAACGTTTCTGCAACCAGCTTAAATGAACTAGATTGCAAACAAACGATCTACATTAGCACAGCAGACTGTCAAAGTTGACCATTCGTTTAGAAACGCGCGTCTGCTGCTTGCTCAGCGTGCAATGTTTCAAGCTTACGCCGAGCTTACACTGAACTTTCTCACACCGAGCTTTCGACCGACCTTTACACCCAACTGACCTTTACACCGTTTCAAAAATATCACCCAGTATGATGCACGTATGTAGCCTTGGACGCAGGCTACAAGCCAGGATAACGGTGGTGCCTCAGATCGCTGTTAGAGTCCGTTTTAATCCAACATTCTTTCAAATACAAAGCCCAGAGACCGTCATTAATCCGTAGTTACTGTTACTGTATGCTCCTTCAGATCTTATTTCTCTACCAGTCCGCAACACCTTTTTAGTGCCAGAGAGATAATTTTCAGGTGCTTTTTCATTCATTTGTAATTTTTCCGCGGAAGTTCAGGCCCGATCTTTTCAGGCCCAGTTTTTCAGGCCCGGACAATGCAGGCCCAGCATGTTTGACCTATTTATAGGCTTAGGCTCCAACCGGGCCTGAATCGGCCGGGCCTGAACCTGTGCCCCGGGACTGAATCGTCGCACAATAATTTGTAGTTTGTCGGAAAAATTCAGACCATTCGGACACCCTGCGGCAGATGTCCGCTAGGCTGATGCCAGCGGTGACCAAATGTGGCGATATGCATCACTTTAACCCCGATACACAACTGTGTGGTAAGGGATTGCGACTGACAGGATTTGGAATGGTATGCCTGCACGTAGACGTTTGATTTCTGGTCGAATTTTGAGTACGTTTTTTTTTCAAGCGATCTAGCGAAAACTTGATTGAAACGTTCCGTCAATGTGGTATGGTGCCTTGTGAGCCCGCCCATTGCGTAAAAGACCAGTGCATTTGTGGTTTCGGCCCGGAACGCCAAGCAGCAGGGCACGCCGGATCATCGTCAGAGACGAACACTGGTCTCTCTTGTTGTGTGCGATAACGCTAGCGGCGCAAATGCATCCGAATGCGAAACGGACTGGTAAATTCAGGGAGATTCGGGTGCAGCGGTGATGTGCCATGAGAAAGACGAATGGGTGCAATACGCCGTGATGTCCCGTGGCAAGGACGACACGCTCAAGTTCGGAGGCCCGTACTTCGAAGGGGCGCGCATTCAACGTCCTGAATTCATGAAGTGGATCAAAGAGCAGCTGAAGATAAAACCACCACAGCGAGTGCCGCGCGCCACGGAATTGAAATCATCAGCCCACCGCTGAATGTAAACTTTCGCTGAATTTTGCACGCATGTTTAACTTTCACAAGATTAGTCCATTAAGTGCCACACATGTGCGATCACGTGAACTGTGAACACTTGTAGCTGATATAGTTTATGTGTCAGTGCAAATGGTCAACGCAACCCCATACGCGTGTGCTAATGCACGCTGGTTGTTTGTTGTGACATCTTGTGTAGGCTAATGTTCCAATGTTCCAACATTCCGCTGAAGTTCACATGCATGATGAATTGCCACTATATTGTGTGCATATGCTGCGACGACATTTCTCGACCATTCAAAAATCAAGGATTAGACCATTCAAACCATTCAAGCATGAAGGATTTGACCATTGAAACACGGATCACTTGCTTACAACCACTCAAACCATTCAAACGTCGAGCATTTGATCATTCGGACATTCATTGAACGCAATATGCCAGTGCTCAAGCTCAATGCTGTACCAATTGCATATGCCCATTTGCTGGACGTATTATCAAAAATCATTCATTGACATTTACCATACATATTCATGTTATTGGGTAGTCTAATGTTTCATCATCATGAGACTTTGATCTCTCTGATCTTTCTCCTTTATTGTTTAACACGATGTGCCACATTGCCCACGGGCGTTTGCATTTACCTGGCAATGGAGGTGCAAACATTATGAAAATTAAAATGAAATGAGCGCGATGCAATATATGTATACATATACTCTGACAATACTCTTGGGAGAAACTTTTCAAACGAGTTGCCTGATCAGCAAAGCGCATTATGCGTGTATCAGCTGTATCGATCACGTGACTGCCATCCACTCAACACACAAGTCTAACGTAGTGACTTACGAAATACAACGAAACTCAGCTGGCTGCGCCAGTTGCGTGTGCTTTTCGGATCAGTCAAGGCGTTTGAAATGTTTCTCCCAAAAGCATTGTCAGAGTATACATACATGACGAGAGCAAAAGACCTGGATACCTGATCACTTTGTGGAAGAACAAAACAGACCGGATCCACTTTGGAGAAGAACAAAATAGACCGGGACCACTTTGTTGAAGAACAAAATAGACCGGGGCCATTTTGTGCAAGAACAGAATAGACCGGGACCACTTTGTGGAAGAACAAAATAGACCGGGACCACTTTGTGGAAGAACAAAATGATAGACCGGGATCATTTTGTGGAAGAACAAAATAGACCGGGACCATTATGTGGAAGAACAAAATAGACCGGGACCACTTTGTGGAAGAACAAAATAGACCAGGACACTTTGTGGAAGAACAAAATAGACCGGGACCACTTTGTGGAAAAAGAAAATAGTCCGGGGCTACTTTGTGGAAGAACAAAATTGACCGGGGCCACTTTGTGGATGAACAAAATAGACTGGGACCACTTTGTGCAAGAACAAAATAGACCGGGCCACTTTGTGGAAGAAGAAAATTGACCGGGGCCGCTTTGTGGAAGACCAAAACAGACCGGGGCCACTTTGTGGAAGAACAAAATAGACCGAGGCCACTTTGTGGATGAACAAAATAGACTGGGACCACTTTGTGCAAGAACAAAATAGACCGGGGCCACTTTGAGGAAGAAAAGAAAATAGACCGGGGCCACTTTGTGGAAGAACAAAACAGACCGGGGCCACTTTGTGGAAGAACAAAATAGACAGGGGCCACTTTGTGGAAGAACAAAATAGACCGGGGCCACTTTGTGGAAGAACAAAATGGACCGGGACCACTTTGTGGAAGAACAAAATAGACCGGGACCACTTTGTGGAAGAACAAAACAGACCGAGGCCACTTTGTGGAAGAACAAAATGGACAGGTGCCACTTTGTGGAAGAACAAAATAGACCGGGGCCACTTTGTGGATGAACAAAATAGACTGGGACCACTTTGTGCAAGAACAAAATAGACCGGGGCCACTTTGAGGAAGAAAAGAAAATAGACCGGGGCCACTTTGTGGAAGAACAAAACAGACCGGGGCCACTTTGTGGAAGAACGAAATAGACAGGGGCCACTTTGTGGAAGAACAAAATAGACCGGGGCCACTTTGTGGAAGAACAAAATGGACCGGGACCACTTTGTGGAAGAACAAAATAGACCGGGGCCACTTTGTGGAAGAACAAAATTGACTGGAGCCACTTTGTGGAAGAACAAAAGAGACCCGTGTGAACTCTGAACCGCCACACCAAACGTATGCTCCCGGAAGGACTCGAACCTCCGACCTCCAGCCACCAGGCCTGGATAGCCAGTTGCTCTACCAACTGAGCTACGGGAACGCGGTCTGGCTGCGGCTCAAAGTTGCACTTATACCCATGCAACCGTGCAGACACACACTGCTTTACACGCCCCAGCGCTACACGTTGCGCTGGCTAGCAGACTCCAGTCCACACCCGGGCCACGTTGTGGAAGAACAAAAAAGACCGGGGCCACTTTATGGATGAACAAAATAGACTGGGGCCACTTTGTGGAAGAACAAAATAGACGCGGGCCACTTTGTGGAAGAACAAAATAGTCCGGGGCCACTTTGTGGAAGAACAAAATAGACTGGGGCCACTTTGTGGAAGAACAAAATAGACCGGGACCACTTTGTGGAAGAACAAAATAGACCGGGGCCACTTTGTGGAAGAACAAAATAGACCGGAACCACTTTGTGGAAGAACAAAATAGTTGGGATTCGAAGGAACGTGATGAATGTTTGGATTTGAGTGTGATCAAGAAGGTAAAATTCGTCGTCGGTAAAAAACGAGCCTGACTTCTCATGTTTATTTTGTTTATGTTCATCAAGTCCAACAAAACAGCACATATCATATATAATTCATGATCTGATCTTTTCTATTTTTACACAGAATGCAAAGAAATGAGCAAATTGCAATCAAGGCCGATGAAAAGCCTTGTAATTTTTATATTCACGTTCTAAAGACTGAAACAACAGTCATGCTGTCCTAAAGTCTTAAACAAAAGTCGACAATGCAAAAAAATTCAACGAACTGTACCCAAGCAAATCATGTGAAAAAAACGTAACACAGCATGTAAACCGAAGAAAGTTTACCTGCGATTTAAAATTTCAGGTTTTTGAGTTACGAAAATTTCATATATATGGATAAGCTATGCATGCAACATCAGGCTATATTGTATAACTTTGACCATCAACAATGAACACCTTCTCCCAAAATTGATAACCGCTGGCTGCAATTGAGTTGTTGCCCATGTTGTGCGTATTGTTGTGGAGCAGACACGATCCAGTCCCCGGGTCATGGCTGAAGCCTTTGCAGATGTACCCGGTGCATGAGTTACCTGGAATTCATCAGTTGCACAATTGGTAAAGTAATAGTTTTAAGTATCACTCAGCTCACCGCAATTTCTCAATGTCTGTGTGGAACTATCGAACACAATGTGAGGTGCCCCTTTTTCTGCATGTGCTACCAAATCAAACCGTTTTGGGTTTTCTGAAACAACAAATTTCTGTGAAACAAAATGGATAAATAAGTCAGCGTTAAACATGAACAGCTGACCAAACGAACCCGGATAACAAATGGTGGGCTGCAGTCCTAGCCAAGTTCCGTTCTCAGCGTTGCATGTCACAAGCTCAGCAAAGTCAGGGAAATGGTCCGGCGGACAGTTGAATGTAGCCTGCAATTTCGTGTTATACAGTAGATCCGGTTTATTATTCACAATTCAAATAAAATTGAATCAGGTCTTAAAAATCACCGGGAAAAATTATCAAGATGTTCACTTTTTATGCCGGGTCGCATCTTTCTTTGAATAAATTTCTTAAATTGTGACTAAGCCGTACATGAACCGGATCTTAAACGCTATAAGGCTAAATAATGACAATCTGATTTTAAACGGTACTGAAACAACTTCAAACGATTTACCAATGTGTTCGCCACGTATTTATTGTTCACGGCCGGTTTGTTAGGTGCATTGATCGGAGGCGTGTTGTACGTGATGCCAGCGACATTGCCCATTTGTGTAGCGGGAGGGCACACTGATAATACAAAGATTACACGCCCATATACACGCCCACTGTGTGGTTTGAAGAATGAACAAAAGTACCAATTAAAGTCACCAGCATAGCACGCTTCTCCACCGGTCCAATGCCGTGTGCTGTTACACATCTGCGTCAGGATGGTTTGCCCGTCATCCGTGGTCTTGTCAAAATCACACTCGTAGGTCAGATTGCCTCCAGAGATGGTTGACTCGGCGCCTACCTCCAGCCCGTAGACGGCGCTGCTCGAATTGGTGCCAACGTCGAATACCGATTCGTTTCGATAGCACACTTGGCAATAAATAACTGCTAAGCCCACCCACACCAACACCCACCCCCCACCACCCCCCAACGCCCATTGGCTATCGCACCAGACGGGCTGTAAACGGATAGTGCATCATACCTGGTTGACAGTCCAGCGGCGTGTTGTTGCTCCAAGTATAAAGTGGGGGCCACCAGATGTAGGTCTGCAATCATCACACGCGTCAGGCTTCTGATGAAATTTATCAACGGTTTCCGCCACTTACACCCTGGTCACAGGTGCGGACTTCCGTTGTGGATGCTCCAGAAGGGGAAAGCATATTGGGTGGACACGTAATGGTTGCCGTTGTGTATTGGTCATAAAAAAGCCGAGTATCCCATTCCAACGTTGTTGCCGAAATGATTGTCGCGTTAGCGACGAAGTCAGGGGTGTATGTAGTGATGTCGTTCGGTCCCAGCGCCAATTCGGGGCATACTGAATATTGGTTTAATGTTCGTCATCATTTTCTCGTTGTTTTCACGCATCAAATTTCGGATGCTAACCGAACAGGCACGCAATCTCGGGTTGCCACGTGTTGACACCAGTGCAACGACGTTCGTATCGTATCAACTCTCCTGGCAAGCGCCACACATCGTTGTTACTGCAACCGGTGTAGCAGGACTGTGCTCCCGTGGTCGGTTCAATGTAGCAGTTGGTTAAACCCTGCCCGGCCAGTGGTGCCGACGGCGGATAGATCGAGCACTCTATAATACATGCATCGTTGCGTTATATCAACATTATTTCTCCCACTCAAAACCATCACACTCACGTGGCGCAACACACGTGTGAGTAGTGAACGTTGCATCGGGTACGCAAAATTCTCCGGCGGCGCATGGCTCAGGATGACATGGGTGGGACCCTAGATCGTGAAAGTATAGTATATCCGAATGACTCGAAAAATCGACGATTTTTTCAAGTTTACTGCTAGTTGAGAAGTTGATAGTGTGAACAGGTCCATAAAAACAATTAGGGGCTTCAAAGTGGTCTGCGCGCTCTTAAAGCGTTGGGAACTCGTCCGTGAAATAACTTTTTCTGTTCTCTGAGGCAAAAATAGACGCGTTTCACCCCTTTTATAGCGAGTTGCAAGCATCCCATATCACTTCCAGAGACTGGCCTGGAATTTTTCTTTCAAACCGCCCAAGGCCCCGAACTTTGGATCAAAACCATTGGAAATGTGCATTTCAGGAATAAACAATGTTTTAGAAAGCATGTGGTAAGTTGGTGTCTTCTGCTGAGGCAAATGCACAAGCGTTAAAGGTGCTGGTTAACAACCCTTCGACCGCGCTTGATCTTGGGGGTAGTATATTTTAACAAAGTTTGGACATCGTGTTACTCGACCCTAATCTGGCGAACCGATTGGTTGCTTCCTGATGTTTCACGGCCACGTTGAAGTTTGCCCCTGGTGAAAAAGACCGAAAAAATTTGAAATGCTGCTGTGACACGAATAGGCTGTTTCAAAGTTTGATACTGGAGTGACAGCAACCTCCAACATTGTGGCAAAAACCGCAATGCACAATAGCTATTGAAACGTCCGCATTGTTGAATAAAAAACAAAAGGTTTCAGAAACCTGGCCATTTTTTTGTTAGGATTTTCTACTCGTATAATTTTAAGCATCTGTGGTGAATGAAATAAGTTGTCAATTATAAATAAAAATCCTCTAATCATCAAGTTTTTTGTTTGTGCTCCCCAGTTTTCAAAACGCTACACAGCTCACACTATGTTTACCACAACATGGGCAGAGCCAGCCATTCCACAGCGCACACACACACAAAGCTTGCCAGCTGAAACATTACTGTGTTGCCGCTGTACCGGCTGTGTGTTGTCGTTGTGTGTGCGCTGTGGAATGGCTGCCTTGCGCATGTTGTGGTAAACATTGTGTGAGCTGTGTAGGGCTTTGAAAACTGGGCAGCACAAACAAAAATCTTGATAATTAGAGGATTTTTATTTGTAATTGACAATTTTTTTCATTCACCACAGATGCTTAAAATTATACGAGTAGAAAATCCTAACAAAAAATGGCCAGGTTTCTGAAACCTTTTATATTTTTTATTCAACAATGCGGACGTTTCAATAGCTATTGTGCATTGCGGTTTTCGGCACACTGTTGGAGGTTGCTGTCACATCTAGTGTCAAACTTTGAAACAGCCTATTCGTGTCACAGCAGCGTTTCAAATTTTTTCGGTTTTTTTTCACCAGGGGCAAATTTCAGCGTTTCCGTGAAACATCAGGAAGCAACCAATCGGCTCGCCAGATTAGGGTCGAGTAACACGATGTCCAAACTTTGTTTATATATGCTACCCCCAAGATCAAGCGCGGTCGAAGTGTTGTTAACCAGTAGCTTTAACGATGTTCTAATGAGAAGCAAGCATTCCCGTTTGACCCACATTATCGGATCGAGATTCTATGCCGAGGATTGACCGTAGAATCAAGCTCCAATCTCGACAAAGAAAAATTAGTCACGATGAAAAAACATATACCTTTAGTTATTGTTAAAATATAAGCGCCAACGTTCTCTCTCAACCCTAGTGGAACTCACTGTATTCACAAATAGATCGAGTTTGCCAGTCGTGGGTTAGCTTGGCGCCTGCGTCGTTGCAAGTGAATGAAACTGAAGCTCGGTACGTCTCGGGCCAATATCCGGTCGGCAGGGCCGGTGTGGATGCCCAGAACGGATCAGTTGGATATGTGGAGTTGAATTGGCGCAGCAATACCTCTGCTTGCACGTTGACATTGCCAACCTTGGTGAAATGCGTGACCGGTGTTTTAGGAATGAATAGAGGTGCCAATCAGTTGAAGAACGTCAAACCAGGTATGTTTTCCATGTGCTGAACCAATCGTGGAGATACTGATGCCATCTCGTAGCGCCGGCCTGCTTCACTCCAATGACGATCGTGTTTGGCGCAGGTGCCAGATTACAAGCCAGTTGATTAAGCAACGTCAGGTTCGTCGACGTGACCATACGTCCTTTGCCAAGCACGCCACCGTAATCGGCACATTCGAAAGTAACGGCGTATCCGATCGAAGTCGCGTACGTCTTGCCGGTCTCGAACGCGTAACAGATGCCATCGACGTACGTGTGCGGATCGGATAACGCCGCGCACTCGCTTTGGATATCTGGCAGTTGTATACATACATCCCGTGTGTTTTCGAGTTGGATAGAGAGTGCAGCTAGTGCAGCAAGTTTCTAATTTCGTTGCCTCATGCATTTTTATAGACGCAGATAAACACACCCCGTTCGAAGTCGAGGTAGGCAACTAGCTCAACACTCTGTGACCAAGCAAGGTAGATGACACACATAGCTTGTGTGACTGAAACATTCGAAACGCGCACGAGCTACAGTACCGGGTGCAATTCTAGGCTGAAAGTTGAAGTCGCGTGCACGCGCGTGCGAAACAGTGCAAAGTACGTATAGGCAAAAGTCGAAGTAACTTCGCGTGCACGCGAAGTTTGGCGCGTGCGCTGCCTATGTTTTAGCACTAGGAAGTCGCGTGCACGCGCGTGCACGCGACTTCAACTTTCAGCCTAGAATTGCACCCGGAACTGTAGCATCGTGGCTTGTTCACTGCGTGTTGAAGTGGTTGCCTGCCTCGACTTCGAACGGGACTTTCCGTAAACAAGCATGAGGCAGCGGAATTATAAATTTACCATACATATATACATATATGTATATTTATATGTCCACATACCTGCATCGACCGCCCGTCCAACAATGAGTAGCAAGAGAATCTGAGTTTTTGGGACCGGTCCCGGTTGTCTTTTACCCATAGTGATGCGTAGCATGCACAGAATGGGTTGTGAAACAATGATGATCGTACAGTTACAGTATGACGAAAACAGCTTGCAGTCAAAACTCTGGACTTTTGTTGGGACTCTGTAACTTATTTTATAGGAACAATGGTCTAGTTGGATCTGTGATTGATCGGGGACGCGCATGTGAACGAACATCATGAGGGTACACTTATCAGACTATACATACTGTATGTATAATGGTTATTGTGTGTTTTCCGTGGCGTCGGTAACGATGGTTCGATGCACAGTTCGTTTTTGGCATGCTTTGATATACCGGTCATAACTATGTGTTATTCACTCAGTTTTTCATGCCCTGCCCGTATGACATCATCATACTCCCTCAGCTTGACCCGGTGCTGTTTCACAAAGGTGCAGTGTGGCGTACCAAGCTCAACTGTTCAATGCATTTATACCCACGCAAAATTATCCAAGCAATAATAATGAACATGAGGCCGAATATGCGCGACCCGCTTAATCCGCTACCGCTTTTGCGACGTATGGGTGTGATCGATCAAAAGCTTTTGTGTTGCGCGCTGTACCAAATAAATGATTAATTGTCATCATGTTATTCCTCATGCACTGTGATGCACGGAGGCGGAACGTGCACCGGAGAACAAAAGTTTGACATGCGGCCAGGCAGTGTCGTCAATATTTGTTTTCGCTTTTGTGCCACATGGTGCTCATAGATCAAAAACTCTCCAGTAGCGCTTGCTCGCCCAAACAGTGGTCATGGGTTTGACATCATACTGTATATTACTTGATCATAACCCGCTGGGAACATGGCAACAATAGCATATCGCATCACAACCAATATCTAGGCATTCTTTTGACCGTAGTTGCTGTGAACACGGACAGTACAGGGTGTCCTAAAAGTAGCAAAAAGTAGCATTGAACAAAACAGGTTTACGAAAAATCAACTGTCACACAATACAGAACTTCGTGGCGGCGCGTAATGCGGACTCTCTCTCAGGTCTGACACCCGTCGGAGGGCCCATTTTCCACCGATTTCCGCTTAGAGCCCGTGAAAAACAAGTGGTAGATAGGCTCACAGAGGTTAACGTTAAGGTGGTGACTGGTATAGTGTTTCATTTATTCTCGGTCCAACCAAAGTATACAGCAAATGTTTCATCGCAACAGCAGCCAACAGTAACACGCATGTTTCGAGCCACGTTGTCGACCTGTTGGTTATCATCCACGACGATGACTGCTGTTTTCAAGGCGTTGAAACATTTTTTGTATACCGCCTCTGGACTGTTATAAAACGGAAAGAATATAAATCCCAGTATGCATACATACGTTCCCACAGGTTAACATGGTGCTGCGTGATAAATCTTCGATGATGTTTTCCATTAAGCTAACGGGATTCTGAGTGGTAAATCTCTGTAGATGCACTCTTATTGGTTAATGGGATCCTAAGCAGTAAATCTGTAAACCTGCTTTCTCAGAGGAGAACAGTGTGCAATTCTCTCTGTTACTGCTGATATGATAAACGAAAGGTTACATAACCGCCAACATGACAGGAATCCGGGCCGCAGGCACGGATAACAGCCTTGTGTGCCACGAAAGCTGCAAATGCGTCCGTCTGCTTGGATACAACAATTTCGCTTTTTTTGCATTGGCGCGCGTGGCAAGTGTGACTGTTCATTATGTATTGAACTGTAATGTGAGAAAAACCAACGTGGAAAAAAACTGGAGCGCCGATCATCATAATTACAACATGCAATATTTGCCATTCAAAACTGGGAAAATCGTCAAAAACAGGATTTAAATAAAAACGAAAACCAGACATTTATTCAAAACCTTTGTTCTTAAATAAAGCACCGTCGTTTTTTGTCCAATCCTGTCAGCCCCATGTCAAAAAATGTTGAACAAAGACACAGAGATTGTCGTTGTCATTTTGATAGTAAAATAATCGCTGGTCGAAATTCTTAAAAAATACAGCCCAAGCACAATTCTTTTGTCTTGGCGTTACCTACCCATGCCTTCAAATTTGACCGTGTCCCACAGTCCCGGTGTATAGTCGATCCATCAGCTCATGACACTTTTTGTCAGCTGAAAAGCTTGGTAGCATCCAGTGCTGTTCCGGTTGGCTTGCGAAAAAGAAAAGAAAGAGAAATCGGTTTTATTTTATTTTTGGGCGCCGTTTTCTCTGACATTGCGTTATGGAGGAACAATTTTTCACAACGGAACCTGAACCTCCCAAGAAAAAGTGCCAGTAGCTGATGGATGGACTATACACACATACATATGATCACTGACTTGCTCTGGACTGGCTGCGCTCTGAGCTTCAAACAAACGTTGCAGGCTCATTCTGATCAGACCGGCCGCGCGATGCCGGTTACCGCGCCAGCTCAACTCGCGGTCCGTTCGCTGAAACAACGTCGCAGTGGCAGAAGTCGAAAACGAGGCGCCACGGTGCCGCGACTTGACCATAGAGCAAGGAATCAGTGAGGATCCTGCTTTTGAGTATTTCTGACGTTAAGAAGCTGTCATATTCATTTATAATCACTTACAACTCAGATTTGAAGGTGCCTGGAAGGCAATGTAATTCAGGCAATCAAAAGATCGAACGCTTGCTGACCGAGGCAAATGTCGACGGACCGAATGTGTAACATGCGATGACAACAATTATTGTTTGTTGTTTTCGTTGCTCAATAATTGTCCGAATTTTGTGTTCTGCTGTATACTTTATGAGAGGCACCGGCATCTTACAAAATGCATTATGAGCCCTCAAGCCATTTTGAAAAATGAAATGAAAAAGTGGCAAAATGCGGGTATTTCGCCTGAAATCCTTTTTTATTTATGTGTGTCTCTTCAAAAACGTTTCATTCCCGGACAGAAACACAGTACGCGATAAAAAATTGTCATTGAAGTATACCGCATGGCACTCACCGACAAATTCAAGCTCACATTCAATTTAGGGCCATTTTCAATATTTTGATGCAATTGACAGCATTGATTGAATTAATTTTGCATTGAAATTCGAGTGGTCGTTGCGCCCAAACTTTGCGAACTTGAAATATTTCAACTTTTTGGCAAAATTTCAACGCTCCAGTACTGATCATTAATAATGTTTAAACGACGCCCAGAGTCATTTGAAGCTCATAAAAGACATGAGGGGTTGACTTCCAAACACCACGCTTGAGCTATAGCAACGTCAAGTGTCAAAGTGGTCGCAGCTCTGATCGCGCCCAAAATACCAATTGTTTGGTTTCTTCACGCTTACTTGACAAAAATGATTTTTTGCACGCTTGTTTTTTTCAACAAGTGAGACCCCATATACGTAAACGCCTGAATGCTGCAAAAAAAACGAGGAACAGTGCAGCAGCGTGCATTCTGCCGGGAAAGTGGTCGCACGCGACCAACTATAATTCCACCTTTAGGTTTTTGGTGAAAAATTTTAATGTTTTTATTATCTGTGGAATCGTGTGAAAACGCAGTATTTTCGCGCGTAGCGCGCGAATTTTGGGTAACTTGAGGAAAAAACCACCCCGATTTCACACTAATTTTGGCCATTTTGGTCAAAAATTGACACTGTTGGGGCAAAATCGGGGGATACGTACTGTACCATGCCAAACATCAGGGGGATACCTACTGTACCAGGCGAGGGGGATATATATTTTACTGGGGGCTACCCCCCCACCTCCAACACTGAATGTTGGGTTGATTTGGTCCAGAACGACAAACAAGTAAAATAAACAAAACGAGGTTCAAAACAAAAAAAACAATAGCGTCGCGGCCGGTTTATGTCGATCAAATGACATCCATTCAGTCAAATCGTCAAACGGACTGTCAATATACAAATGCTGCTAATTGGTCGGTTGTCAACACAAATCATCAGTACGAGCAAGAACACGAGAAATGTACCGGTACATACACGGCATTATGGCCGAGTTGAGAACGTGAATATAATCAAGCCCAGCAGGCAGCAGATGCTACAAATTGTTCTGATTCCAGTGTTGTTGTGGCTGCATAAAGTCGTGCTGCTGCACGAACGGGGCGTTTCCACTCATAAACGTCAGCGATCGACACTCGCCTGCACTCGGGCACTCGGCGAACGCTGAAAACAATTGGGGGGTTGACGTTGATGTGCGCGTGATGGCAGTAATAATAGTCAGTCAATTCTGTCAGTCATCGTGCAGCCGTATAACGTGCTGTCAAACACTGAAAGGCAGCACTGAACAAACTTGGTCATCGTTTTGGTGAGCATAACACACGACAAGAGCAGTGGGCTTCGGCCTGTTTTCACAGATACGGGTGAGGTGATCCCGTCGATGGGAACACCTTCAGCCAATGGACCGCCAAAAAGAGGCATCCGAGCAGAAGATATCTTGTAGCTCGTGCCAAGCGTCACCTGCAGCGCGCAACAGTGCAGCGCAGTGAGAGTGGGCAACGAGCTGGTTCACAAGTGATGCGTCACACACAACCATAGGTTTTTAGACACTTTTTACGTGCAAGTTGCACCTAAAATTTCAGAATTGCACCTAAAAATGGAGGTTAGGTGCAACTTGCACCCAGATTTTTCGCACATTGTTCAAAACACAAATTTCCAGGTGCAAGTTGCGCCTAAAATTTGACATACTGGGTGCAAGCTGCATCCAGTGAATTTTGAAAAAAAAAAACAATGGTCACAATAACGTATATGTATCAATACCTGTGCTGGCATCATTAGGATACAACAGCAGACTGGCGTTGGTGCTTGTCGTGGCGCGTTGGCCGACAACAGCATCAGTTGAGGTTGATGTTTGCGTGACGTACAGATTAGACGTTGATGCTGCGTATTTGGACGAGCGCGGACTGCCTGCAGCAATCATTGGGCTAATTGTATTGTAGTTGACGCACGTGGACAGCGCGTGTGCATGTGCTTGTGCGTCTGCGAGCAGTAAGCTAACAAGTTGTCTGCATCGAATTTGTGAACGGTCATGTTCGTATCCGTTAATTTTGGTCAACTGACTTTCTAGGGTGAAGATCATTTTTAAAAAAGTGCAATAACCAGCACAAGGTGACTAAGACAGAACCAATGGTGGACCAACCAGAAAACAAACCGAAACAAACCAAGACGCCTAAACCGACACAGTACTGAAGAAACACATACACTCGCATAAGCAGCAGAAAGATTAACAAAATACAAAAACACGCACCTTCGTTTCCCATTATGCTCACCCGTTCCATGGTGACCAACGAGCGTGAAACATCACCCTGCCGTCTGGTTGGTGTGGTTACGGTATTGGTGGGCAAGTCACAGAACGCACCTGTGTTTGAGGGCAGCAAGTCAGCATCAATGACCTTTTCAACATTCCCCGTTACTACACAGCTCACATTTATGCACAGCAACGCTTATGAATGAATGAATGTTCTTCACAATGAACGCACAATAAGCTGTACATGTAGGTCCGGGTGCAATTCCAGGCTGAAAGTTGAAGTCGCGGGCCCGCGCGTGCGAAACATTGCAAAGTATAGGCAAAGTCGAAGTAACGCGCGTGCACGCGAAGTTTTGCGCGTGCGCTGCCTATGTTTTAGTACTAAGTCGCGTGCACGCGACTTCAACTTTCAGCCTGGAATTGCACCCGGGACTGTAGCTATCAGGCTACCCATCATCACCACCCTGAAACTATCATTATTGACTCAGTGCTGTGGCTGTATTGGAGCTTTCATAGATGTGGAGGGAGCGTTTGATAACGCGCCCTTCGCGCTGATCAAATCTGAGCTCAAACGGAGACATGTTCCCAGCCCTATCAGAGCGTGGATTGCTCAGATGCTGGAAACAAGAACAGTCCAGGTTGAATTAAATGGTGAAAAATTAGGAGCTATAACCACAAGGTATACTTGCGTATTTTTCCGCAAAATATATTTTTGGAAAAAAAAACCGTTTTTTTTCCGGAAAAAAAACCGTTTTTTTTCCAAATATTTTTCCAGTACTTAAGGATACCCATGGTCCAAAAACGCCTATTTTGGAGAAAATTTCGTCTGGAAATGGCCTGAAACAGGCTAAAAATGCACCTGGAGATTAAAAAGTGCTCATTTTGAACTGTTTAGCACCGATTTACATTGGTTTTGACAACATCCTTTCGCAACCTTTGAAAATATTTCGGAAATTTTTGGAAAAAAAACGGTTTTTTTTCCAAAAGTTGCCACTTGGAAAAATTTCCGGAAAAATAAAAACGTATTTTTCCGGGCCTCGGAAAAAAAACGGTTTTTTTTCGGTTTTTTTTCCGGAAAAAAAACGGTTTTTTTTCCGGCCCGCAAGTATACCACAAGGGGATGCGCACAGGGAGGAGTCCTGTCACCCCTGACCTGGTGTTTAATAATGGACAAGCTTATTCTTGAAATCTTGACCAAAACCAACCTCTATATCCAAGCCTATGCTGATGATGCAGTCCTGCTAGCAAGCGGCACTGATCTTTCGCAACTATGTGCTGATATGCAGGAAGGACTAAACGTTGCAGCTACTTGGTGCCACAATAACGGGTTCAGAGGGAATCCTGATAAAACAGAAGTGGTCGTTTTTACCAAAAAACGACTACGCATCGGCATACAGCCGATAAAAATTGGAAACAAAGTGATAAAAATGACAGAAACCGTAAAGTTTCTGGGCATAACCATAGATAGTAAGCTAACCTGGCGTCAACACATAGAAAAACAGTGTAAAAAAGCAACCATCAGTTTGTTTCAATGCAGAAGGATTGCTAGTGGAAACTGGGGATTGCAGCCAAGAGTATGCCTCTGGGTGTATAACTGTGTCATAAAACCTATGCTGCTATATGGCTCGGTCGTATGGTGGCAAAGAACGAACTTAATCACTGTGAAAAAGCTGCTAGGGAAGGTGCAACGCCTAGGCTGCCTTTTCATTACAGGTGCTTTCAAATCAACACCGACGGCTGCGCTTGAAACATTACTGTGTCTGGCGCCGCTGGATCAGGTCGCAAAATCACAAGCGATGCTGTGTGCGTCGCGGCTGGTAAACACAGGTAGGTGGGATACGGTGACTGGGGCAAAAACTAGTCATACCTGCATAGTAGACGAAATAGCCGAGAACGTTCCAGTCCTGGCTATGCCCAGGGACAGGATGGTTAAAAAACTAAATTTCCATGATGCCTACAAAGAGACAAAGCGTTTTTCGAAGAATATGGTGCCAATTGGGTCGAAAATCATGCGGGCATTAAGGTTTTTACCGATGGTGCGAAGCACGTGATAAATGGGTGCACTGGAGCGGGAGTAACGCTTCGGGACACTAACAAAAGCTTCGGCCTGGGGCAAAATGCAACTGTCTATCAGGCTGAAACATTTGCCATTCTGAAGGCTGCAGAACAGCTGCAGAGCCAACTAATTAGGCGCAACGAAATAACGATCTTCAGCGACTGCAGATCTGCTCTACAATCCCTAAAACGATGTGAAACAACATCGAAATTGGTGCAAGAATGCCGTGATAAGCTGAACGAGGTTGGTTCAGAGAATCACTTGTCCTTGAAATGGATACCGGGGCACTCGGGCATCGAGGGAAACATGAGAGCGGATGAATTGGCCAGGAAAGGCCGGTACAAACCGCTCCAAGGACCAGAGCCAGCCCTAGGTTTGGCTTCGAGCGTATGCAAGAGGAGCGTAAAACGCTGGCTCCTGGAGGGCCTGCAAAACAAATGGATGTCTGAGTCCAGATGCAGACAGAGCAAACTGTTTATTAAAAATGTTGATATCTATAAAACAAAGGCCCTGCTGTCCCTAAACAGACAACAACTCAGGAACATGGTGGGGGTGTTCACGGGACACTGTGCTGTGAATAAACACCTGCACATAATAGGTCTTGCGGACAGTCCGACCTGCGATGCATGCGGGCTCGATGCAGAGTCAGCCGAACATTATATCTGCACATGTCGCACGTACAGGCATATCCGAGCAGAATTGCTTGGTGGTCAAACAGTGACTTGTGAAGATGTACAAGACATGAAAGTGCAGTATATTGCAGCTTTTATAAAGCGAACAGAGCGTTTCGAACAAGCAGAGGAATAGACAACCGAATCCTTTGAAGCAACTGGCGCAAAAAACATAGCTCTTGTATTTTTCACTTCATTTTGCAGGATCAACGCAGCCATTTTCTTATGGGCAAGGTGCAATAATCGCAAACTAACGCGATTCAAGCATTTGGAAGTGCAAACTTTCTGGCCCACTGAAACTACTACTACTACAGTGCTGTGGCTGGGGGGTGAGGGGGCCCCCAAAAGTACTAACTCCCCCCCCCCCCCGCCCAAATCGGTTTCCCCCTCAAAGTCCTGGGTACATTGCCCCGGCATCTCCCCTCTTTTTGGCGCCAAGACACAGCACCTCAACTTCAGAAGTAGTCACATCACTGGACCCTGCAAATCCCACCGACCTGAGCATTTCTTTTCGTGAAACGCGCGCGTCTCCGCACTAGTGAACACCATTGAATGACATTTACGGCAGTCGAATGATCTGAAATCATATTCGTTTGGATCAACTGGCGCAGACGTATTCGCACTGACGATCACCTTGGCCACCAACCGGTCAATAGAAGTACACAATCGAGGGAGAGTGTCCTTTTTGTACGAGGGTTTGCGAATCCACAATTGCCCTTCTCAAACCATACAAGTTTGACACACTGAAGACACTACTCAGAAAATGTTTCAAGCCAAACACAAGTAATTGTAAAAAAGAGAAAAGTGACGCTCATGTAGCTGGTCACAAGTTCTCAAAAAATAAATGGAAAATTGACTAAGCGCATAAAAAATCGCTGAAACATACGACCTGTCGCCCGACTTGTGTTGCCTGGAGGCGGCGCCCACCCTTTTCTTCGAATGTATCATTTTGTGTCGATAGAGCGTGCCGGAATGCGTGAAACTCTGCTCACAAACTGAAAAACGTCATTGAATTGATCAATGAGTGATAATATTTCACATTTGACACAAATGATACACAAGTACAGCGTGGTACCAAAATATAATGACCTCCAGGTGAAAGTGCAACTTTCCACGAAGTGAATATTTTATATTTCAACGAAAAAGTAATAAAAAAATCAATCAATCAACGCACGCACCGTCACAGACATATCGCCTGTGATTATTGTGTATTCGTTTGTGATTCACCAAATGGTCGGAACGTTTGAAGCGTTTATCGCACACGTCACACTCGTAGGGACGTTCCTGATATGGCACATAGAATTAAAGATATCGATAAATTATAGATAGTCCAACTCTCTTTATAGTGCACGGTCGGAAACGGCCATTTTTCGTCCCTATAATCACCGGCAGGGCACAATAGGTAAAAAGTGTGCCCATAATGGGCGTATTTCAATTAATGTTTACCCTTCTTATACCGGCCCTTGATTCAGTGATATAGTAAATTTCCAAATTCGCTGCCGCACAGTAAAGTACGCCCCATAGTTAATGTCAGGTTCTAAACCCGAAAATCAACTTGTGAAACATTCGGACAGCCAACACACACGCAGCTTGCCAGCCAGCCAGGCAGCTGCGCGCAACGTTTCAGAACCGCGCATGGTTAGCGTTCGGGTTTATAACTTGACATTAACTATGCGGCGTATTGTACTGTGCGGCAGCGAATTTGGAAATTTACTATACCATCCATGTGCAGAAGCTTGGTCCCCGATCTGGCCTTATAACCTCCGAGACAAAACTGCTTGCTTGGTCATTGTCCGACAAATACATACCACGCAAAAATCGAGCAGTCTTTAATGTCATGACGACAGTGTCATAGATCGCTGTGATCATATCGCATCATTAAAACGACGGGTACTTGTCGTGTCACTACAAAGAGAGTAGACTGCACTTTTTTTAGAGTTTCAGCAGTTCCATTGCCCAATTGCATACGTATGTATATACTGATGTCACCGATGCGCAGCGCATGATAACAAACCGTTGCGTAAGTGACCCATACCCCCCCCCCCCACCTGAGTGTGCACCCTTCTGTGCTCCACCATGACTATATATCGCGTGAACACTTTGTTGCAGTCGGCGCACATGAAACCTTTCCTCGTGTTCGTCCTCGGTCGACCCAACGGTTGTTGGGAACGACGCCGTTTGCGTTTGCGCTCGGCTGAACGATTGAGAAACACTGGCAAATACAGAGGCTGATTGTATTGTTGTCGACGTGCGTGTCTGCCCAGTGATTTGTGCGCCAGCTGGCTGTCTGCGATGCAACACACACACACACGAGGGATGCTGCGTCCAGACAAACATGAGAGAGATGAAATGAATACAACGTTGGTGAACGCGCTTTGATACTGACAGTTGGTGTGTTGGCGACAGCATATACTCCGAAAATGCTTTTGGGAGAAACTTTTCAAACGCGTTGCCTGATCCGTAAAGCTCATTATGCGTGTGTTAGCTGTAGTGGTCACGTGACTGCCAGCCACTCAACACACAAGTCCAACGTAGTGATTTGCGAAATGCAACGAACCTCAGCTGGTTGCGCCTGTTGCGCGTGCTTTACGGATCAGGCAACACGCTTGAAAAGTTTCTCCCAAAAGTATTGTCAGAGTATACATACAGCCTGCTGTGTTTGCACGAGACGCAGGCAGTTGCGTTGACATCACCAATATAAGTCCAAACATAGTAATGCACTCGCTACACTATGACTCTTTTTACTTTTTGCTTTTCAATGCCATTTTGGTCGATAATATGTCGCTAACACCCCTGATGACCACTTTGCATATTGAATATTCTTCAACGTGACCCAAGACGGTGGGCAAGCTCCATAAAAATAGACCGTGGTAATAAAAGCACGCAAACCGTCAGCAACTTCGAGTGTAGGCGGACTGCGGTCAGTTTCACTCATTTCATCAGCTGGTGTAACACTGCGCGCTGGCACGGGCTAAAAGAATTGAACATGAAAATTAACAGAACACAAAATGCCAAAGTAACAAATCATCGCGGGTGGAACAAAAACAAGACACGACAGCGACGGAGTTTTGCCCGTTTCGTTCCGTTTTCACAGACAGGCAGTGTGAAACACCAGGAAGTTGAGAGCACAGCGCAACTGATTGCTCTCACAAAATCTGGTAGCCCTTACAGCGAACAAAAGTGAAAGCCAGTTTCTAACAAAAATAACAAAACTGAATTATGGTACCTCTTCGTGTTCTTGTTCACATTCAACCGCCTCAGTCTTTATCGTCCGTTCCAAAATGCTGTCACACGGAGTGTCCAACAAATCGGTTGATGTTTCAACCTCCGGTGCACTGGTTTCCACCGGCTCATTGAGCACTGGTGCATACGACATTGATTTTGATGCGCGTGTGCTTCTGAGACGATCGAATTTGATGAAAAACAGCTAATCAGAATTCACAATTCATGTTTCCCTTTACAAATCAGGCAACGCATTTCAACAAAAAATCGCAAAGGTGGAGTTATACTTCTCCATTTTAGGCTTGATAGAGTTGGAGCACTAATTTCGACCAGCGTAAAAGTTGTTCATTTGGTGCAGGAGAACAACATTTACGCTGGTCGAAATTAGTGTATCACAAAATATGATTCAAACAAAAATTTGTCCTCATTGTCTACAAGCCCAAAATGGACATGTATAACTCCAGCTTAACAATTGTTTTGTCAGATATTTTACCGTCGTTCACTAGACTGCCTCGTCTTGGCTGGCAAATCACCTCGCAGTCGTTTGACTAGACTCTGAAACGAAAAATAAAACTGGGTTCGCGAAAATAATTCAGAACAACAAAAAAATATTGAACGCCATAATGACAAAAAAAATGCAACGGTCAACAACGCACCCAAAGTTCCCTGCTGTGTTCGCAAACAGTGTCGGCAGTCAAGGCCAGCACGGACGTTAGCTGGTCTTCAAGGGTGACATTCCTGACATGAATTTATCACAAATAAAATCTTTTTTTTTCAAATTCAGGACCATAGTGGCATGATCGGGGAGCGCGTGGTCAGTCATTTTTGTTCGCTATGAAGCAGTGTAGTTCCTGGTCCGGAGGGGGAGATAGCGGACCCAGGGGGGGAAGACCCAAATTCAGGAACAAGTCACTTTTTGAGGTAGAAAATGTGACCTATTTTTGCCCCTTTTTCGAAAAAAAATCTTCACAAAAAGGGTATTTTCGCGACTTTTGACAACGTTGACCTAAGAATCACACATTTTTTTGGCCCAAAAATGCCCATTTGGCCTAAAAATGCCTATGTTAGGCAAAAATTGGGGCAGATAGTGTACCCGGAGGGGGAGATAGTGGATAGTGTACACCTGAGGGGGAGATAGCGTACCCGAGGGGCCCCCTCCCCCCAGGAACTACACTGCTACGAAGAATACTCACTATTCAGATTACTGTATATAGCGCTCATTTGGAAACTAACGTCAAAACAGTTGACCAAGCCAGCGTTCAGAAACATTCACAACCAAGTGAGTCAACACAGGGACTGGACAGGATAATGAACCAAATAAAAATAAAATACTCGTCCTTCACACGCCTGGCTAATCTCGACGTTGTTTTGTCAGTCTCTGATGTTTCATACGACTGTGTTGCGCGACGCACAAGTGTGACGAGAGAATTGATCAGCTGAAAAACGTTAGTTTTTTTGTTAAGATGTCCGCTCAGTGCTGTGGCGTGCAAGCGCGGCTACAGTAACCCGCGTGTAAGAATTCACGGTGATACGGTATGGGCCGAAGTGTGCAACAGTGCTGTGGCAACTTCTTAGGGGAGATACTGTACCTTCCGGCCAAAAAGAAGGGGAGATACCGGGGCACTGTACCCCGAATTTTTTGGGGGAATCCAATTTGGGGGTGGGGGGAAGAAATTTTAGGGGGAGATACTGTGCCATACTACTTTCGCGAGAATTCAGTTTTTATAGGTTAAAATGGGCATAAATCGCGCGGAGCGCGCAAATTTTTGCACTTTTTGTCGATTTTTGGCCATTTTGGACCAAAAAAGGTACTTTTAGGGTGAAATTTTGGAAAAATTGGTGGATACCGTACCAGAGGGGAGAGGAAATACCAGAGAGGAGATACTGTACCTTTGGGCCACCAGGCACAACACTGGCGTGCAAAGCAAAGTCTGCCTTTAACCACTAACCACGGCCACATTGCAGGTAGCGGTGAGCATGATGTTGCCTTGTGCCTGCACGCTTTCACACATCACAAAGTTGACGTACGCCGGCAATGTCTCGGTATCAACACTCAATTGCTCGATCGTTTGTTGTAGGTTCTGCGCAGGGAAATTGTGATCGACGTTCTTGTCGAAATAATTCGGAAGTTTTTCCTGATAAGCCACTGTACCTATGGACATATTTAGCAATGTTTCAGTTGCTAGCAATACATAGTGGGGACTTATTTGGGAACTTATAATTTTTTTCTTATAAATCTCAAGTTTCTCTCTCATTTTTTGTCTCTCAAAAACCTCAAAAATCCGAAGTAAATCCCAACTGAGTCCCCTCCCCGCCCAGCAAAATCTCAGACTGAACGGGAGCCTGCGAGAGAAAAACGTTTGTCGTGTGACGTCAACTTATCGGGGGGGGGGGGGGTGTTTGCCGCACATTTTTTCGCTTCTGGTGATAACTGACCAACGAATGACGTCTGATAGCACAATCGTCAACTCAAGTGGTCGACTCTCGTCATCAACGACACGCATACCACGTTTGTTCGTGTGTACCCCGTCCGATCTGGCAGGCTAAGCACCGTTTGGCCTGGTTAGTTCTGGGATCAACCCCCAGCGGACGGAGCAACATCAAAGTGGTGTCGTGGGTCAACCCAGCCTTCCATCCCTGAGAAGGGTCGGTAAATGGGAAGCAGCAATTGCTGCCGGTAACAGGCACCTACCCATTCGAGTCACCGGCAACGGGTTGTTGGTAGGTCCCTCGCGGAGCCTAAATTCTGCGGAACGCCTTTACCTTTTTTATCAACTCAAGCAGCCCTTTATGAGCGCGAGAAATGGGAGTGAACGACAAACGCCGACGATCGGAGTGGACGACAGTACAATAAGCCCGAGTGATATTGGTCGCACAATGACTATATTATATATATTATAAGAATTGGTCAAATTTTTTTCCTGAATCGTGAAGAGGGAAAGTGACGGGGCAATGACGTTGCGTTGCATGATCGCACACAAAGTATGTAGTAAAGAGAATGTTTCAGACCTGCGGCAACGTGGTTGATCTGCTAGATTATTTTCAGCCGAAAATGTTTTGTGAGAATCACAAATAGCACAGTAGTTAAGAGTGACTGAACGTGAAAATCAGGATTGATTTTGATGAATTCTTATATGGTCATTGTGCGATCAATAACAACCAAAACAATACAAAGATAATCTTCGGATAAAAACTAAAAACATGTTTAATTCGAACTGAATATAAAACCATCCAACCTGCAACTCAGCCAAGTAGCCATTAATTTGTGGCAACACATCGATCATGAGCGTGCTGATTTCGACGTGTTTGTTCGACGAACAACAAACTTGCCGCAACAGGCATTCCACTTTGGAAACGGCCTGTAAGTAAAATGCTCCATTGTGAACACATAAATATGTGTACTCTGACATTACCTTTGGGAGAAACTTTTCAAACGTGTTGCCTGATGCGCAAAGCGCATTACCTCCCGACCAGTCAACACATAAGTAAGTCAAACGTGGTGATTTTCGAAATGCTACAAAACTCGGCTGGCTTCGCGAGCTCCGTGCGCTTTGCAGAGCAGGCAACACGTTTGAAAAGTTTCTCCCAAAAAGTATTGTCAGAGCATTGTAACATACTAACATGTGGGTATGCGTCATCTCAAAACTGGAGTAATTATTGGTGCCCCATCAAACGTCAATCTCCTAATCTCCTAATTTCGTTCACTACAAAGAATATTCATGACATAAATAAAAAAAAATAAACCCACCCCTCTGCTGCGTTTGAGCGCAGTGATCGTGTCAGCAGCTTTCTTGGCCAAATTGCTCACTTCACTTGGCTGCTTCTTCTTTTTCTTTTTATTTCCTTTTTTCTCAGTCGAAAAGGCGATATCCGAAAGACCCAGCCTTTGCAAAATATCCCCGTTATCAGCACACCTTGACGTCATTTTGATATCACTACAAGTTGTAGGCAAGGAAACTGCGCATTATTACATAGCGTGTGTGAAACATCAGCTAGCTGGCTCAACAGACGAAGAACCTGGCTGGCTGATGTTTAACAATGAGTATAATAATGTACTTGGGCAATGCGACTTACCCAACTCCGGTTTCATTACCGGACGCTTCACGGCATAAATTTAATCAATGTCAATACATTTGCAAAATTTTACTCAACTGAAAATGAACAGGTACGAGATAAGGACGCATGAAACGAAAACAGAACGAAATAAAGCGCATAACAACGGTAATACGACATGATAAAACCGTAATAATAATAACTGGACAATAAGAGACCAAGGAGACAAAAAAACACTGAAAATATCGAAGTTCAGCAAAACGTTGTTGATAAATCGCTTGGCAGGACTGAAAAAACATTGAAAACAAAAAAAAACACAGAAACTGGAATCATGAAATCGCATAATTAAGGGCCCGTGGATTAGAAAGGAAATACACGGTAATAAAAACACAACGGAACGAAACACATCAGTTCAGTACAAAATTATTCAGCACGATAAATACAAACAATGAGATTAATCAGTTGCACAGTATATTTTGCACGAAGAAGAAACACAACAGTTGATTGCTTCCATCATATTTTGAAATCAGCGCAGGTCAAATGTACTGGTTTGTGAAACCATTAAGTTCACATTAAAAACCGCATGCAATATTTTAGGTTGCCAACTAAGCACCACCGTAAGTGCCGAAGGTTGAATGCCTTCTCATGAAGGGATCAAGCCAGCAATAGCAAAACATGTAGTTTTGGCGAAAATTACGAGCAAATAGAAAAGTAAATTGTTGATATCAGTCTTCGCTTCGGTAGTTGTGTTTCACTCGGCCTTTTGCTCCGGGGCCGCTGCAGCGCCTGAAACGATGACATTACTGTGGTTATCATCGAGAATTATCACTTATTTTTTTACCACGGTGTACACGTGATTATGAAAAGGGATCAGCTATTGCTAACAGAAATTCAACCTTTTACGTCATCAATGAAACATTTCCGGCCATGTTCGAGCAAAGTGAATGAGTGATTCAAGGTTGCTGTGGTTTAGTTCGTGCAAAAGGAGTGTATAGCAGTGTTTTATTTAGTTTTTTTATAAATGTGTGCAATATTTATAATTATAGAATAGTCTCAAGCTGCATATATAGTTTCGGATCCTATCACGCGACTATATATATATATATAGTTTCGGATCCTATCACGCGACTATATATATATATATATATATATATATATATATATATATATATATATATATATATATATATATATATATATATATATATATATATATATATATAACCTATATATATATGTCACAATGCACCCGGGTCCTCATCAGTCATCAAACCGCCCGTGCTATTGGTCGGTAAATGATAATTTGCTTCGGCTAATTGTTTAGTGGTCAACACAAATGGTCAGCAAGACTGGTCGTGTCGCTAACGCACAAAATAGCACGCGTGTGCTACCTGTGTCACGCACATGGCTTGTGTGCACCTGTGAACAGCGATCTAGTTTATGGAGTTTTGGAAATACCTCTCAAACCAGTCAGCTATCCATACTCTGACACTACTCTTGAGAGCAACTTTTCAAACGCGTTGCCCGATCGGCAAAGCGCATTATGCGTGTGCTAGCCACAGCGGTCACGTGACTGCCAGCCACTCAACACACAAATCTAACGTGGTGGATTGCGAAATGCTTAGAAACTCAGCTGGCTGCGCGCGCTGGGTGCGCTTTACGGATCAGACAACGAGTTTGAAAAGAAACATACTCTATACCCCTAATCTTGACCTCTGCACCCAGACCCAAAAATCGGCATGCCCGGCCTGCTATCTCGGTCAACCACTCAGACCAACTGCATCACTGCCTGTGTTACCGCCCGACGCCATTACAGAGCAAAGCAACGTTGAATATGCAGCTTATCACAAACCGGCTGCTGCACCGACCACAATCATCGATGATGACTACATACCCGTCGACCATGTCCGTTGACCACATCACTATAGGCCGATTATCATACCAATAATTTACATAAAAAGTGTCAACAACAACAACAGACTGCATTCATTTTCTCACCAGTCATCGGCGGTGTAGCGGCTTGTGTCTCGCTGGGCGGAGCCACCGAAGTGGCCACCGGCGGTGCGCTGATTGGCTGCGGAGCTGGTTGCTGATTGGCTGCAGCATCTGGCGGTTGAGTGGGCGGACCAGGGGTCGTACCCTGTTGTTGTGGCTGCGCGTACGGCTGTTGTTGTTGGGGCGGGTAGCCGGGCGCCGGCATTGTTTGTTGCTGAAATTGATTACGAGGGGTTACACGGCGGACACAAAAAGGCAGTTTGCCCTCCCTTGCTGCTGCTACTGCTAGCTAGCTTTCTTGCACCCGAACCCATACCCCCAAACTGGCAAGCTCCGGCCATCAAGTCAGAAGAGTGTTGATTTTGGTGCCAGAATGACCTTTGTATGGGCCAAGACGGTCAAATTCGATCAAATTTTCTAACACGTGCACAAAAATACGCATTTTTAAGGCCTAACTATACTTCGTTCTCTCAGAGAACAAAGAACAAATTCTCGCGCGCTGATTGGCTGTTGAACATACGTGGACCAATCAGCGCGCGAGAATTTATTCTTTGTTCTCGGAGAGAACGAATTATAGTTAGTCCTTAAGGCTCATTTTAGCATAATTTCGACCAATTTTCATGCCCGTTTTTCACTTCTGGACCAATACCCCCAAATCGGGGCACCAACTACATCGGTGCTATGTGTGAATAAACTGCATCGGGTCTAATCTGTGTGCATATTAAAGGCGGGTAATAATCAGCAGTAACAGCGAAACACTTGGTTCTGTCCCGATCGGGTTTGTATGGCGCGCATCAAATTTGCCACTCGGATCGGACCTGCCTTGGTCGCGGGACATTTTGCACTCAAAATGTTTCGAGAGCTACCTATGCCTCCAGTTTCGACCAACGTGACACAGACTTTGAGCGTGATGATACTCGTTTGCGTTGGTCGAAACAAGGAGCATCCGCAAATCTCGGCTAATTGTACAGTCGTCAACACAAGTGGTCAGCTACCGTTGTCAACTCAAGCAGCCATACATGATGAGCACGAGAAATTATACATGGGGGGTTGACGAGCGTTGACGATCTCAGTTAACGACTGTACCATGAGCCCAAATCTCGACATACGTACATATATGTACATATACGTGCGTGGGGCTAGCCACTAAAAAGACACGAGACCAAACCGGTATCCGACATCGACCTAAATCAATACCCAATCAATCAATATCCGACCTGATGATGCGGTGGGTAAGCATGTGGTGGTGGCATCTGTTGTTGTGCGTATGCGTACTGGCCGGGCGGAGGCTGCTGTTGTTGTTGCGGGTAGCCTTGTTGCGAGACTGGTGGCTGTTGCGGGGGCATCTGCAGGCAACGAAATTAGAAATTTACCGTATCGTTACTATTGTCTAGTAATCAGATTAATCATGTAAGTAGTGCCGACGAAACATTTTTAATCACGTGCGAACATCTGCACTTTAATTTCACGAAAACTTCGGTGTGGCAGCAGGTCGAGATAAAGATCAGATCGCCTCTGCATTTTAAAAGTACAGTCTACCCTCCTTATCGTGGAGTGATAGGAACCGGCGATTTTGTCACTATAAAAGTGGTGACTTTTCACCGTTCGAGTGATAATCACGAGCTTAATGGCAGATCGAGGACCAAAATAGAGCTGAAAAATATCCACTGTACATAGTGCCACTATATAGAGCGCAGACTGTACAGGATGTTCATCATTTGTGTGAAAATCGATTCAAAAATATCCCATACACTCAACCGTACCTGTTGTTGAGGCGCGTACGGCGGTTGCGGCTGTTGTTGTTGTTGTTGCGGCGGTGGTCCGGGCCTGGCCCCTTGTGCTTGTGGTTGTGTGGGTGCTGGGACGTATTGCGGCGGGGCATAACGTTGCGGCTGGGGCGCTTGTTGATAGTAGGACTGCTGCGGTGGCGGCGGTTGCATGTAGCCTGCATGGACAGTGGGTGAAGCGGGTCGGGCAATGAACGGACTGCTGTGAAACATCTCCAGGTTGGTGAGTCGCAACACACGACCTTTTGATGTTTCACAGAGTATATTGCACAGTACAGTTTGGCGACATCATAATATTTGGACCAGCGTAAAAGTAAATGATCAGTTTACGCTGGGGTTAAAAGTAGTGTTGCAAGTCAAGGTCAAAAGACAGTCTAAGAGAATTTTTACAAATTCCTCCACCGTCGGATACAAAAAGTTGACATGACCCGACGTGTAGCAAAATTGTGCGTCTGTGAAGCAGCGAATATCTAATAATACTACTCAATGTAGCATCAAGCACCGCGTAACCACCCAACCAGCTGATGTTTCACAACACCTTCATAACCACTCAGTACATTACCTTGCTGGTACTGTTGCGGTGGTGGTGCGTATTGCTGCGGCGGATAAGGTGCATAGCCCTGTTGTTGTGCGTAGTACTGTTGTTGTTGCTGTTGTTGTGGGGGCGGGGCGTACTGGCCCGGGGGTGGGGCCATCGGGGGTGGAGCTCCGGGCTGACCTGCAACATACACATACGTACATAGTCTGCCCACTTTTTGGGGACAGGATCGGGAACCTGGATTTTCGGTCACCATGGGTGATATTTTGGAAACGGTGTAAAGGTCAGTTGGGTGTAAAGGTCAGTGGAAAGCTCGGTCGACAGCTCAGTGTAATAGACCTCGGTGTAAACTTGAAACATTCCACGTTAATAACAGGCAATGTTTCACGTTTACACCGAGCTACGCCGACCGAGCTTTCGACCGAACTTTACACCCAACTGACCTTTACACCGTTTCAAAAATTCGACCCCATGTAAAGCCCATTCGCTATGAATGGTTTAACAGCAGATTGGAGACAAAATAGCTACATATCAAATATTCACAATCAGTATAGTGGCATGCCCATGTGTGCAAGGTAAGTATGATGCGGGGTTGGGACCGAAGGCGTGAGAGGTATGATCAAAAAGAGAAAAAACACCGTTTTTATGATACAACTTTGGCGAAAAAAACGAGGTGAAAATAGTGCTTTTTCCAAATTTTCGCCGAAACCGACCTAAAATACGTATTGTGAGTAGGTTTGCGCACGAAGCGCACTATTTCTGGGAAAATTCGGTCGAAAATTGCCGATTTTCTTGCCGTGAAAGGGTATAAAATTGCGTGTGAGACGCATGATTTGATTTGGAGTTGTGAGAGGTAAGTAGTCAACCCCCGACCCCCTCGGGTTTTGTGACACGTAAGTATGCCACTACTATGTTCACAATAGAATGTATCGCCACAAATTCTAACGCAAATAAAAAAACATTTTCATGATAACTGTACATAAAGTAATCGGCAGCTGCAAAAAGACTGCAACCTTGTGGTGGTGGTGGCGCGCCCTGCTGCATTGGCTGCGGGGGAGGAACTTGTTGTTGCTGCGGCATCGAGGTGGGCGGAGCCTGTTGTTGAGGTTGCGGCTGTTGTTGTTGTGGTATGGGGGGCACCGCTTGTGGTGCGGGCGGGGCTGACTGCAAGTGGAGGAAAAGACCACTATAATTATTTAGAAAATTATCACAATTAAATTTTCGAATTAACAAAAAACACTTTTTTTCAACAAATCAAATATCAATAATATGTACCTGCACGGGTGGTTGTTGTTGTTGCATGGGTTGCGTGGAGGGAGCCTGTTGAGGAGGTGGGGCTTGCTGCGGAGCTGGGGCGGAGCCGGGCGGCGCTGAAGATATTTATGACGTTTACATGGCGGTTTGGATTGTTTGTTATCGTCATTTGTCTTTATTTTCATTTTCACTGTTCCTTGTTCCACCACAAGCGCATCTAAATCAAATTGTTCCGTATTGCAGCAGGCTCAACTTTATTGTAATCGTGAAACATTTCGCACTCTCAAGGGGGGGGGGCAAAAAACAACCTCGGGAAGTCTATTATCGTCAGCGCATCAAACAGAGGCGGAGGCTTTGCAGGACCGGAATATCTGATCATTTAGCGGCACACAGTGGTTTAAAATCAAGGTGCCTCTATTCCAATACTGCAGAAGGCCACAAAGCACTAAGAAGAGTCGAGTATACAGTTATCGGGTGTTAAGGGCCCTTTTATTGAAAAAACCACACGACCAAAAACAACCCCAAGCCCCATCTCACCAGCAGCGGGATGTGGCTGTGGTTGAACAGTTTGTGCAGCGGGCGCACTGGCAGACACAGGTGGCTGCACCGGTGCACTGGTTGGCGCTGCCGCTGTTGGCTGTGTGGGTGCGGCTGCGGCTGCCATTTGCTCGAAGTTCGGGGGCAACGTTGGGGGCAATTGACCTGCAGTGTGTGTTGTTGTGCACATTTTCTGGATTGTATCGTTCCTTTTGGTTTGTTATTTTTAGCTGGTGTTGTTTTTCCTTAACCCAGTCTCAAAAAAAAATTATCGCCTAATTCTCAATATTTTTTAAGTTTTCTGGAAAACATTTTCAGATGGCGGTCTGGTGATGCAAACTTGATTGAACGCTTGCAAAAACTGAGGGCAAATCAAGTCCTCGTCAGTGTGAATGTGAAGATTATAAAATAATCTGCAAAATTAACTCAACGGGCTAATTACATAATGAAGAAATGAAATCAAGGGAAACAAATAAGTTAATAGCCAAAAAATGAACAAAATATCGGATAGATGTCGTACTTAGACCAGGTGGGACGTCATCAAATGCACGTCACTCGCGTCACCAAAATGTGCGTTCACTTTTTTTACGCTACGACCCTACGCGTCAACCACTTTACAATTAGCCACTCCCGCCCGCCACCTTGTTGCACCAGCTTCGCATGTCCGTCGTGTCTGGCGCGCGACTCCAACACACGCAATTGGTCAAGATGAAACGTTTGTCGTTCGAGTATCAATTGTTGACGTTGGTATTCGAGCTGGAAATTGAAGAGAAAATATTTCGTGGTTTTGCCTTTTTCAGACCACTACTTTGTGTCAAACATCATCGCCATCAAGCTGAAATCAGAAACAAATACACGGCGGGATTCGAACCCATGAACTTTCGATCAACGAAAACGGCAGCTCAACCGACTGAGCTACGTGACTGCCCACTCAGTTTGCTCAAAATACAATCATAAACGTCAAAAACTGGATTTTTCAACATGCGCACGTGAAAGCACCTCGCAAACTTAGAAACTACGATTTATGCGTAATCAGCAAGACAAACAAAAAATTCACACGGCAGCCTAACCGCTTCGCGTTCCTTGTCCATAATCGATTCCAGTTCATCAAAATGTTTCAACTTTGTTTCCAATTTCTTCATCTGCGTTTCAACCAGCTGCGCAACGAGCGATTTGATCTTGCGTTCCTCCACATTCGATAGATGCTGGAATGGAAATGTGAATTTCTGGACCAATGTTGTCACGCGAGCCGCTATTGCGATAAAACAACTAAATAAACCCATGATAAATAATGGCAACATGTCGGATAATCATTACAAACGTTGCTGATCAAAAACAAAGGGCAGAATCTAGTCTGCTCTCCGTTTAGCTTGTGACCTGGAGATACTTCCGTTCAAGTGACCGAGCGGAAAAGTAGTAACCTCGGCAATTATTTTCATTAAAAATTTGAAATTACAGCATAAATTAACAAGCAAACTAAACTAAAAACAACAAGATTAACAAATGTTACAAAAAGGAAATGCCCAACCTTTGCCTTGACAGCTGCAGCAGCCAGGGCACTCGCCGCCGCTGTTTGCACTGTTTCCTTGGCCAGGCCCTCTGCTTCCTTCTTCTCTTCCGCCTCCGTTTTCTCTTTCTTTTCATCGTCTTTCTTCTTCTCGCCCTCTTTCTCCGTCGTGTCCATTTTCTCTTCTTGTTGCTTCGTCTCGCCATTCTCGGTCGGCTTTTCGGTTTTTGCGTCTTTTGCGGCTGCAGGTGACAAGTGAAATTAAATGTTCAGCTGAGAATATTTTAGAGTTTCTTTTTTCCTCTTCTTATTTTCAAAACGCGCCCGCACCCACCTTCGCCAGCAGCAGCACTATCCACCGCAGCAATGCCACTGTTGACCAACGCAGTCTTCGGATCGACTTTGGCCGCATCACCGCCCGGTGCGAGTGACTCGATGTTCTTGCCGTGCGCCTCGCTCAACAATGGGGGCACCTCTTCTTTCATTTTCGTGAATTCTTCTGAAAACAATCCGGGATTGATAGGACTGGTGGTTGCATTTCAACCCCTCGAGCCACCGTAAGCACCAAATAGATCCCCCTTCCCAGGAATAGAGCCCCTCGGAATATAGATCGAAAATAACACCGGATGTACAACGTTTTTACCGAATGTTTTTTTGACAATGTCTGAGTGAAAAATAGAGCCTCTCCCTTGTATTTAGGTATATACGATGTCATGCTGCAAAAAACTGGTGTACGCATATCGTACGTTAATTATCTTCGTTCGCTTCATTACATATATAATCACCTGCCAATTTTCCACAATCTTCCACGCACTATAACGACTGATGTTCTGAAATTGAACAACCCAACTTTTCAGCACACCTCACATTTCTGACGCCAAGATGTGTGACCGGCGACCAACACGAATGGTAAAAATAGTGACAGAATACAAAAAAGTGTTCTACAAACACCAGCGATATTTTTTTAGCAACACGCAGTTTCCTCATTTGCATGCATTTGTAAGCGCCAGTCCAGCCTGGCGAAACCTTGGTCGAAGTGCACCTTCAGGCCATACTTTTATCTGGTGCGCAATAATGACCCTCAATCTCCACGGTCAGTGAGACCCTCCACAACATCATATAATGATCAACAGCTTTGTGACGTGCCCAATCCAGCGTCGTGAACACAACATTGTGAATATTCTTCAGTTCACAGCCACCAAAATTCTACCGCGACCATCATAATACAAAAAGGTCGCTATGAAAAGGCCAGACCGTACCACCGCATCATCCCACCAACCCAACATTGAAACATCACCCCTCAACCCAAACATACCCAACGCGGCCTTTGCAGCACTCGCGGCCACACGCGGATCAACAACGGATGCCAAGAATGCGACAGTGGACATAACTGGGTTGCCTTGTTGACTGAACGGAATAGGTTGGTACGCCAGGGGACCTGCAAATGGGATGGGTTGGCTGGCTGATGTTTCACAATTATGTAAATTGTGTCATAGGTAGGTTTATCCAAGTTCCAGACAGGGTTGTTGCATATTTTCGCGAAGAAAACAGTAATCACACGACTTTTCAATGATTCACCGGCAAAATTGTTCTTCACAGCTTTGCACAACAACTACTAAAACTAAAATTCATTAAATTCAGATCTTGATCACCCGGTGGCTGGTGCCAAAAATGCGTCACGGAGCCAAAAATGTTTCTGCCACAACATAAAAACCACATCGGGATCAAAGACGAACGATAATATGCCGGCTTCGCAAACGAAACACGAAGACAATCAAACCCGAACGCACCCAACGCGCCCCCACCCCCATCCTCCATGAAGGGGTCGTCAATGGGCAATTGCATGAATCGAAGTATGCATTCGTCTTGCGTACGACTGCTGACGTGCTCCGATACCTGGCATGTGTGATTTAATTTTATATGATGTATCCTTTATAACAACCACTGGATGTAAAAATTGAGACACCATTTGGTCTCAGAGAAGCCCGATACATTCGGCCAATTGTTTTGTCGTCGACTCACTCAAGCAGCCCTAAACGAGCGTGAGAAATACGCACGTGGCAGAAGGGTTTTTTGCCACTAATGGTGGCTCACTGGACCACTAACAGTCCTGAATGAGGCACAATATTTTGGCAAATAAGCCATCAATGAGCCAGTAGAATTTCAGCGAGCCAGTACTTAGGCAAGAATGAGCTACTAGATTTTTGGCAAATGGGCCATTGGCCGATTTTGAAAAAAAACCTGCTTGGCACTGCCCCACAGCTAAGCTGACGACAAGAATTGAATTGAGGACACGACAAAAAAACCCGATATCCTGCTACAACGAAACACCCGTATTCATAACGCGATGCGTTACACCCCAATCACGGCATGAAGAAAGTGAATAATTCTACGCGACATTTCAAAAAAAGGTCTCTTCTCTTCCATATTTTCAGCATGATGATGGCAAGAAAACGTTTCGCGCAACGCATACAATCACCAGTGCTTTCATGAAGAAACTATTAGCTATAAAGCAGACGGTATGCCAACGCACAAAAAGTGACAAACCCAAAACAAAATGCAATCCTTGTGTACATAGTTCGTCCACAGTGGTGGTTTTGGATCAGGCTTTAGGGCGAACTTACGTTAAATCCGGAAATAATTTGCATGCAGAAAGACAAAACATTTCTGGGCTCCGGAAATATTTCCGGAAAAAGCAAAAATTTACATGCAAAACAAAAATAATGCATTTATCGGAAATATCTCCGGATTCCGATTTCCGGATTCAACCTAAGCCCGCCCTTGGCTTTAGTCCAGGGCAGGCTACCTCAACCTGAGGCTAAGATCATCCCAACCCACCACTGGGAACGGTCCCAAAAGAAACAACTCTTTCCCCACGGGCTGATTGCGCAGTCGCCATCGCAGCCCGACCACATCAGCTCCAAATTAGCGCTTGGAAATATGCACATGACATTAGGCTGCGTTGACTTCATGAACATAAGCCTCCGCCGCAATGCCCACCTTATTCCAGTCATCCTTGTACAGCTCCAATGCCTCCAACAACAACAACGTCTCCTGATCGGTCCACTCACGTCCGGCTGTGGCGCCCTTCGCCTTCATCGCTGCGATCTGAGTGTTCATGTTTATGGTCATGTTTATGTCTACGATTAGGTTGATATTCAAGTTCAAGTTCAAGCTGCAGTCCGTATGTTGTGCCCTGCCGGTGACCAACTGATCCTTCCTAAAGCTACGTGGTCACAATGTACGCTGTCAAGTTGGTGTCGTGTCCATTTAGTGCTGCGTTGCACAGAACATGTACCCGTGGTGATGCCCAAATTACAACGAAAAAAAAACGTTACGGCCCTGTACAGTGAATATTCTCTGCAGTAAACCAAAAGTTTTGTTCCGATCGACATACACCACATGGAGGGCGCAATAGCCAAAGTGCACACCGACCTGCTTCGCATACATGTCCGTGCGCAAGCCCACTTGCGGTTGGTCTTTGCCCGATTCTGCAGTCGGCTCAGTGCCAGAAGATGTTTCACCGTTATTTGCCTCGGTCGCCTGAACGCGGAAGGGAGTCATTATATTTGTTTGTTTGACAGATTGGTTTTTTTCGGCACTGAAACTGTCCATTTATTGAATGATACATTGCAGAAGTTCTGATGTGTCAACCATAGTATAAGTATCAGTGGCAGAAGCCGGCGATAATTCGTCTCAACTGACGCTTACAATTGCAACTGACATGGTACCACTTGCCGTTCAAGAATAATTAGCAGAAGATGGTCATCGAAACATCATGTTGTATCACAAGCAGGTCACCATTCTCGAAATAAACAACACAAGTCCACTCTCAAAAAAAAACCTTTCTGGCCACCTCGTCGTGCTTGGATGAAACCAGAGTTTTCGACAAGTTCTTTTTTTTGAAAATTCGCTATTTCATCCCAGTTTCAGCAATAAACAGTACAGTCCATCCTCTTTATGGTACCGACCGATTGATTGACCACTAAACAGAGCCCAATCTACCGAATGAATACCAACACACCTCCTGTTTGGGCACCGCTTCCGCAGCACCCCCAGCCGTATCTCCCGGTTTGTCGGTCGTGTCCATTTTCGCTTCCTCCCCAGCTGCCGAGGTCGGGGCTGCTGCTGCTGCACCGGGCACTGCCGCCGACGCTGCTGTGGTCGGGGGTGGGGCCTGGAAAAATAGCTGGTATCAACTATTGCGATCGGTTTGGCACGGCCTTGTGGTCACATGATTTTGCTTGTCGTGTCAACTTTTGTTGCACGTCATTTTGTGCTAGCTGGAGTTTTCGGCGGCAGGGCAAATAACGGCCAAGTGACTTCAACCTGCGGGTGAACCAAGGTAGTTCGGGCGTGAAGCATCTTTCAAATCACAAAAAAAAACGAAGGAAAAGTTCAAATGTCGCGCTCTGATCAACTGTAGCGCACCACACAACAAAGTCTCTGACTCAAATTTTAGTAACACCAAGTTACTGTCGCAAATTGCACTAATAACGAAATGTGGTTCGAACGGTCATGCAAATCCTGAGAAGCGTTCGGACCTGGAAACCAAAAGTCCATCATACATAAGGCCGGTTTCACCATGCATGCGGGTGCGGGTTGCGGGTCAGGTATTTTCGGATGTAGCAGCGGATACAAAAGTCAATTCTTCATAATTTTGGTACCGTTGTGATCAGGGTGTCGAGCTTGACATGCTTGTTACTTTTGATTAACATACCTACACCTTGAAACATCACTAGACCACATTTTCCGCTAACCCGCAAAAAGTGATGCGGGTTGGCCGTAAATCAGGTCCAGTGATGGCCAGGGTCGACAGTTGACGCTCATAATTTGGTGAAGAACTCAGGCAAGCGAGGCGCATTTCCTGATATCAAAATTAAACGTGAAAATGAGACGCTAAGCGCTTTCACATGCCAAAACCCCTAACCCGCAACCCGCATGCATTGTGAAACCGGCCTGCGTGGCTCACCTCGGTCTTGACAGTCGGTGCCTGCGGCTGTCTGTGCTGCACGGTCGCGGGCCCCATCGTTTGCAGTCCAGTCGGTGTGTCAGCCAACAACATGAAATGACTGGTGGCCGGCGGAGCGATGACCGTCGGCCGACATTCGGCGTCCACTTGGTAATTCATCAAACCCCATTGCTCGAGGAACGCGTGCACTCTGCAAAGCATCATCACAAACATATTGAACACACGTATTTGTTTTTTTCTGTTCTTTTTTATCTTCCCGTTTTGATTGTTATCATCTACCGATTTCTCGGATTTTCGCAAGTCAGGTATTCCGACGGGTCCAATGCAATTAGTAAAGTTTTGAAAATGTTCGGTAAAACAGAGAGTTCTCTTTCGTAACATTCAACCCAGAACATTGCCTGAAATTAACGCCAGCATTAGAACGGTTTTCAAAAATGAAAATGGAAAAGTTTCTCTACAAGAATAAACATTACCAGAACAAATGTTTATTTTCAATTTTCAAAGACTGTTATAGGAAAGACTGTCATTCCTATTCAACCTCAGTCAGTCCAAGAACATCAACAAAAACAAACGATTAAAAAGATTAGAAATACATGCAGAAATGGGTGGAGGAAATGTTCCGCTACATGAGTAAACAATACGGTGCCAAAGCAGTGCCAGTTCAGCTATCCCACTACGTCGTCCAAAATGAACAAAAAAATAATCGACGAAACAACGCACCTGATAATCGAGCATACATCACCGGCGAGGTTCCTACGACACGACGTGGCCGTCAAATATTCGAACGGATTCAGTCTGTAGGTGTCGATCATGAAGTTGCGATACGCCAGATAGACCTCGGGTGATTTCGACTTGTTCTGGCCGTTGAAGAACTCGGGCAGCGCGCGCCGTTCGATCGGGTGGATGCTGCAATCATGTAACAGCAGTGAGTTTTGCCCGTTTCGGTCTGTTTTCACAGACGGGCTAGGTGCCAGGCCTCGTCGGTGCGAACACCTCTGGCCAATTCCAATTGACCTCCAAAAAGGACCTCGAGAAGATGAGCACCCAGTCATGTTGTGCATCGCGCACCTACTTTTTTAAATTCACCAGACTAGATGTGCACCAAGAATTTATTTCTCTTGCAAAACGTGAAAAATCCGATCCAAGTACAAATCTGAAATTTTAAGTGCAAATTGCACCTAAAAACGTGTTATGTAACCGGACTGTTGACAAAAAAATAAAAATTGCATAAATTTTCTTTTGACCAGAACTCTTTCGCTATTGTTCGTTGAACCACAATTTGGTCCAAAACGTCCTAATGCATGGCCAGAGTAGCGTGGTCCATGGTGAACGAAATGGCGGGTTACTTCCTTAGCGTATATACAGTATACTGTACCGAGCAACACTTATATCGCAATAGGACTCTACAATATTCAGACCCAATCAATACCTTGAGCCCAAGAACTATGTACAGTGTGTTCCACAAGTTTGAGAGTAATACAATTATCATTTCTGAGATATTTCTGTCGAAAATATTTTGTATGTGTGCCGAAATGCAATATCCTATGACGAGAAAAGGGTATTTTTGTATTACAGAGTTTGTTGTTTTTTAATAAAAGGAACAATCCCAATAACAGTCATTTATATTTGGTCCCACCTGTTTTAAATAGCAAAACATTTCTGACCACGGTCCGGCCAAGTGAAATTTTGAGGTTTACCACTGCTGACTATCAATAGTAGTTTCTATCATTCTGGCCAGCAGGTTTTCCAATTTTACTGGGCAATGGCTCGTGGAAAAAATTTGAAAGGAAACCCTGATCCTAAATAAAAAAACACAAAAATAATAAAAATCAATAAAAAAAGGAATAATAAAAATAAAACAAAATAACAATAAAACGCACGCATTATAGTCGAACCAGGCCGAATAGGACGGAATCACGATGAAATGCGTTTGTTCGATCAGATTCTGCCCGCTGCTGCCACTCGACTTTTTCGTTTCACCCTCACCACTTTGACCCTCTTGTCCTGCAAAAAGTATTGAAGCAAACGAATTTCGAATATTTTTCAAATGTTACAGATTCAAGATTGCTGATGACTGGTGGTTCTCGACATTTTTCTTTTCTTTATTTTAGATACGAGATAGAATCGAAATAGATCTAAGCATTGCATTGCACTGCAACATCCAAAAAAATTTTTTAGCAATAACCTGAATTTTCCGTCTTTTCCGTTCCGTCCAGCGGTGTCAGTTTCGTGCCCTTTGGTGCGTTGAACTCTGCGTCTTTTTCTCTGCCTGAAAAAAAAGTGGAAAGTTTGTACGACAAACATATTCAAAAAGAATAATTTCGCGGTTGTATGTTTGTGTTTTTCTCTCAAAAGACAAAATCAAACAAATAAAAACGATAAAATTTGAAACACGATAAACATTTCATGTCAAATTATGAAGAACCATGTAAGCTTTCGAGAGGGAACCAGTGCGCACTAGGTTCACCACACAGAATTCATATGCTGAGCACTGATGTTTTACGAGAACTATAAGAAAAGACCGGCATCTGAGTGCAGGCATAACCCTCATAGGAGGGCATGATAACAAGATGTTTTTTGGTGTGCGGGACATACGTGTGCTGCATTCGTTACTTATTCAATCCAGCGAAAGTTGAATAAATCGAAAAAGTGAAACTTGGAATTTGTACATTCTACTCACTACGTAGTAAACCGATCAGAAGCCGTATGTTTTGTGTGTACGGTAGACTCGGGACCAAATATTCGTTCACTCTAGGACAATACAGAGGTTCACTGTTGAAAGAGAGTTGATTGTATTAGCCATTTTGTACTAAAACCATAACGACACAACGTTTTGTGTGTTGTGCAGGGAGACCAGATTTTTGCACATGCACAGCAGCCACGGAAAAAATGTTTCAGGGTTGCTGTATGAGCCTTTGGCACAGTCCACACAGCAATTCATCATCGCTGGTGCCAAAAACCACGCACAAAAAAATTCGTTTACTTGTCGAAAGTATAAATTTTCACTTGCGTCCACGTATTTTCAAAATCTTGCAAAATTTTCAAAAAAAGAAACGCGGGGTCAGTGACCTTTCTTGTTTTGAACATTTTTTCCCAAAATGGGAGATGATGCGCAAATTTGCTCAGCATGGCAAATTTGCGCCTAAAATGCGCTTATAAGTCTGCGTTGAAGCTGACACTGTCGGGTTGCACCAATTCTGACATTGCACGTTGGCAAAATAATTACACTATATAATTTTACTAAAATTTGGACGCGGCAACTTCGCAAGAAATATCTAGGCTTCCCTGACCTTTCGGCACCTCGACTTCCTTCACATTTCCGCCCTGCGAACTATCGTCCTCTTGTTCGGGCTCTTCCTCCGCCTCCGGTTCTTCCTTCTTGCGCTTGCTGGAAGAGAGAATTGGAACTGAAATGTGCAACTTATACGGTGTCGCGTATCGTATAGTGGTTGCGTTGTCGTCATTACGACCACATGGCGGAACATTTGTTTATTCATGGGGGCATGGCACCCCTCAGAAAAGACTTTTTGATCCCAAAGGCACTATAAAATTAACCATTTTCTGCTGCAAGAATTGCTTGCCTCCACAAGGAAACGTTACTTTCGAGAACAATTCGACCCATTTGCAAAATTGTAGGGGGCAACCTATTAGACATAAAACTTCTCGATGTGTGCGGAAATTCTTGATTTTTCAACAGAGCAGAATGGATGGCACTAATGTCCGAAAAAATGAACCAACGTAGCCAAACAAAAACAACAACAGGTCAAGCAACGCCGGGTGCCGTGTCCGCATAGTGGCGCGTTAGACAGAATACTTGTGTCGTACTCGGTGGTACCCAAATTTGGCATGAATTTAAAAAAAAACAGCCACCAAAAAAAAACCAACCGCGAGCCGCGTTTCTTCTCAACAGCCTCTGGCGACTGACTTTTCTGCCGTTTCCTGCGTCCGCCCTTGCCCGGCTTCTTCTCTTGTTCGCACATCGCCAGGAACTCCTTGGTCGTGTACGATATCGGTACTTCTTGCTGCAAGAATCGGCGGTGATTTTGGTAAATTTGCGTGGCATCGTGCCATTTGAAGATTGAAATCTGGCTAACAGACTTCTTGAGTCCTATTTTTGGGCCTAATTTAGGTGTATGGACGTTTTCTTGGCTGGCACTCAAAGATCGGACGTCGCGGCACCAGCGCACCAGTGTAGTTCCTGGGCCGCGACTGTTTGAGGACGTTATTATGTTTGTTGGTTTTGTTTTATTGCTCTCAATGCCGCATGTATTATTGTTCCGTTAACATGTCCGTGATCTTTCTCTCTCCTTTCACGCTATTATCGCGATTGCGAGTAAATATTCTGACACTAAAACGTGACCCTATTTTCAAGGTCCAAAGGTTGCAGTATTTATGCAAAGGCGCTGCGGTGTTTCGTGCCAACCGCTGGGTCACGTCCGTCAAAAATCGTACACCGACAAATACGACACAGGACACAAAAGAACGCCACAATGGATTATGCGCCCTTTTCTGGCAGTGAGGTGGACCACAACCTAATTTTTATGTACCAAGAAATTTCCAGTTGCGTTGTTGTGGTCTGAAATGCCCAGCTTCGCTACGTTGATCCTGATCGAACTTGCAATTCCCGAAAAATCCACAAAAGTCGATCACACCAAAATTACAAGTGCGTCACCCGCCGAATATCAACAAAGCCCGCAACAGATTTATGGGCGCCTATTTTCTTGTGTGCAAAGCTTACCCCGTCAAAGCAAAGCAAAGTCTGTCAATTCCACACCCAGCCCAAAACGCACCCCCGGCAGCGTCAACATATAATCGGCTTCGTTCATCCACTCATTGTAGGATTGCATGTCCAGCAGCCAGTTGGCCGACAGTCTAAATCGTGTTGGTATTGCGGTTGCGATGTCATCCAAGTCCAGCTCCAGGCACATGTTGTGCTGCCATGCGTCGTAGCTGCAATTGACAATGCAATTAGGATATTGATTGTGCGCCATATCAAACTTGGCGATCGGATCGGACTTGTCTTGGCAGTACGAGATTCTTGCAAGGATATTTACAAATCTAGTGGAGCCACTAATTTCGTCCACCTTATTATTAAAGGGCTCGGGACACAACCGAAGGAAGGGCAGCAGAGCGCAGTGTTATACATCGTTGGAAAGCACTGTGACAGCATATGTCACGCACAAATGTTAAGCTCCCTAGAGGTTCGCTATCTCTTGGTAGAGCGACTTTTCGTTCCAGAAAAAAGTGAATTTTTTCACAACTTGAAACGACCGGTGCAGAAACCCTAAAAGAGTTGAAAGTCAAGTAACACGTGGATAGGATTACAACAGCTTCTGGATAACTTATCATGAAAACTTCAGTCGCTCAAAGCATTGCTTCAATCGGTGAGGGTGCGAAATGTTCCAAAAGTCGGCCACATTTTTCCGAAAGACAAGTTTGTCTCTAAATTTTGAGGCCGCGCTTCGTGTTGCAGAAATGAAAATGCAATAGAAAAATTGAGCATTTTCGAAAGTACCAGAAAATAAGGTTTTTAAATTTGGAAGCACTTAGATAGCTGCGTGACAGGCCGAAAAAGACCTAAAAATTGCCACTAAACTGCATTGTTGCATTCATTGACGGAAATGTGATGTAAATAAGCCACGTATTGCATTGCATTGGAAGCGAGAAAGTCAGACAAACGCACAGTTAAACAATCTAGATGAGTTTCAAGACTTCAAACCCCATGATGCGGCTGCTGCAGCCATGCCAGCCTGAATAAGATATCTGGCTATAAGTCGTCACTGTTGAACATTATTGCACACTTGATAGCATCAAACGATGTAGCTTCAGCGTAGCTATCGAACGATATATAACATGCCCATAATATCTCTTACTATGGACAAGAAACGGTCAAAATTCCGAAATCGCACACGGTGACGTGACGGTTCATTCCAGAATCGTCAAAAAAGCAATTTTTTAGCCTCTGCCCTTAAGAGTAAGAATTTATTGGGGCTTGTTATATATCGTTCGAAAGCTACTTCCGAGATACATTGTTTGGTGCTATCATATTTACAATATCTGTTAACAATAAGCACTTATAGCTGAATATCATATTCATGTTAGTATGGCTGCCCCGAGAGATCTGTAGATCTTTTGGTCTTCGGACCTTGATAGATTGTTAAACCAGACGTTTCTCTCATTTTTTTGTTGCGAATCCGATACAATCTGTGGCCTTTATGTGTCACAATTCTGGCGATGAATGTAACCACCTAGTTTAGAGGCAATTTAATGGATTTTTAGGCCTGTCACGGAGCTAGCCATAAATTAAAAAATTTGAAAACCTTATTTTCTGGTACTTTCGACGATGCTCTATTTCCTCATTGCATTCTTATTTCCGCAGCATTGAGCGTGGCCTCAAAATTTAGGGACAAACTTGTGTTCTCGAAAAATAAGACCGATTTTTGGAACGTTTCGCACCCTCACCGTGTGAAGAAATGCTTTGAGCGACTGAAGTTGCAATGATAAGTTATTCAGCAGCTGTTGTAAACCAATCCACGTGTTACTTGACCTTCAACTCTTTTGGGGTTTCTGCACCGGTCGTTCCAATTTGTGCAAAAATTCACTTTTTTCTGGAACGAAAAGTCGCTCTACCAAGAGATAGCGAATCTCCACGGAGCTTAACATTTGTGCGTGACATAGGCTGTCGGAATGCTTTCCAACGGTGTGTAACAATATGTCCTGCTACCCTTCCTTCGGTTATGTCCCGAGCCCTTTAATTCATTTCAGGTCGCGCAACGATCGCTAATATTGATTGTGAGCAATTTCGAACTTGGTGATCGGACTGCTACTGTCTTGGCCACTAATTTCGACCACCACAAAAGCTCGTAACTTTCGGTCAGTGGCAGCTCCAAATTTCTTTATACCCCTAAATGCAAAATTGCGAGTGACCGAGACAGATCCGATCCGATGACGGAGTTGCAACGCTCCATGAGCCCTGATGGAATGAACATTACAGTCCACCCTCGTTTTTTATCGTGCCCGAAAATACGTGCGTCCTAACCTATCATGACAAAACAAAGCAAGCCTGAAACAGCATGGCCAAAGCGACTGCATCACACAATCGCGCAAACAATTTGCGACGTATTTTTAGGCCAAGAAAACCCGATAACCCCATCTGTATTTTGCTTCTGCTGTAAATCAATGACTTTGTTCGTTTCCAGTTTTAGTTGCAGATCCAGAATTGAAAATGTTTCGCACGGTTTGCAAATTTACACTCGAGATAACAAGACTCTAATAGCAAATCCCTCGTCCGGTAATCCAAATCCGAAAAACAACATTTCAAAAAAAACATATTTCACGTTCATGCTCAAAATCATGACAAGTCGAGGCACAAAACATACTCACGCGTGGGGCGCTGAACAATCAAATCCAACTATTCCCGGTGCTGAAAAAAATCCCAACAAACTCCATCTCTAAACTGACCTGTCCGGTTTATACAGAAAGTGCACCATACAACCCATTTCGCGTCGTATCGTCGGACGCACCATTTCCTCGGGGTCACGGTTCACAGGTGGGAACAGAACGTGCGTCGCCTGGGATTTTGACGGGTTATTATTTTAATTGCTGGTTTTTAGATTTTACATCACGTATTGTATCTGTTTATTTATTGTAAGTGCGAAAAGAAAGTTAATTTCTGTAAGCACCTGAAGATGACACGTACGCGCGTTTGTACGATGAATTTACATATTTTGCACATGTGCTATGCTAGAGCTAGTATGACATTCGAGAGGTTTAATCAGAGAGACCATAGATCATGTTGGCCAAAAAACTCTAACTCAACCTCTGTTTCATCGTCCGTCAATTCAGCGCGATGCTTCGAAACCAAACTTGTCAACTTCGATCGGAGCTCACGATCTGAAACAAAAAATGAGATGCTAAAATTTCATGAAATGAAAAATTTATACAAAAACACATGAAATAAGACAAACCACTAATTTCCGGCCGCAAATGAATCTTCTTTTTCGGCATCAAATCGGCCGCTTCGAGCGCACGCATGATTTCGAGCAACATTTCAGCATTGACATCGACCTAGAAATCGCATTTTGAAATATTTGCAAAAAAACCATAAAAATCCCCAACCTTGCTCGGTGAGGTGAAATCGAATTTTCGCCAATTTTGGTCGGATTTGAATTTGAATGCGGTCGCCAGAATGTGACACACGCCGCCACCCGGCTCAAAGTCGTAGAACAATGGTGCCTGCGAGATGGACAATTTTTGGACATTTTGAATGAAGCAAGAAAAGCAATGACAGATACTTTTTGAAAATTTTTGCACGAGCAACGTGCAAATGGTACTGACAGGGGTGTGATACGGGCACTTTTGGCCATTTCATCATCAGCATGCGAAACGCGCAGGTGCAATTCTCACCACCGACCTCTCAATTTCAGGTGCAAATGAAAATTTAGGTGCAAATTACACATAAAAAAGTTGTCTGGAAAAAAACAAAACAAAACAACGAAGCACGTGCAACAATTTCAATCAAAAATTCATCGCACCGGTATTTTGGTGACGGCCGGCTGATTGGCCCGTTTGCCGAATGTCTCGTCCTGAAACGCAATCAGCTGCGCCACCAGACTGCCGAGCGCTTTCGGCGTCAGCACTTCGTTTTGCGTCAACTGAAACAGGGCTGTGGCTGGTGGGGGGGGGGGGTCCCCCAATGGTACCCTACCCGCCCCGGCCTGGTACACTACCCCCTACCCGCCCTGCTCCGGTACCCTACCCCAGTGGTGTAGCTGGGGGGGGAGTGGGGGGTCCCCCCTAGGTACAGTAGGTAGGTTGCCGCCCCTCGCCTGGTACAGTAGGTAGGTTGCCGCCCCTCCCCTGGTACAGTAGGTAGGTTGCCGCCCCACCTAACTCTTCACCGAAAACATTCATTTTTGGCTTAAAATTGCATAAAATTAGCATATTTGTCTGCAAATAGGCGAAAAATCGCGCGCTGCGCGCGAAATTAGTGTTTTAGGCTACATTTTCTTCAGTATTTAGACATAAAAAATTTCGGTTTCCAGATGACCCCCCCCCAAGTGGTACGACCCCCCCTAGCTCGGCTGGTACAGTAGGTAGGTTGCCGCCCCGCATTTTGGGTGGTACAGTAGGTTGCCGCCCCGCCTGGGTAGCTACACCACTGCCCTACCCCCCTACCCGCCCCGCTCTGGTACCCTACCCGCCCCGATTTTTGACCTCAAAATGCCCATTTTTTGGTCAAAAAATGCCCAAATTTCGACCGAAAACGCTTAAAAGTGCAAAAAAATTGCGCGCTACGCGCGATATATGCACTTTATAGCATATAAAAATAGGCACCCAAAAAAAACTTGTATTGTACCCTACCCGCCCCGAAAAATTTTCCCCCCACCCTCCCCCCAAACCAGATTTCCCCTAAGATTCCAGGTACACTACCCCTACCCGCCCCGGATTTTTTCACCTATGTGCCCTACCCGCCCCGCAAAAGTAGCCACAGCACTGAACTGAAATGAAAAGGACGTAAAAAACAGCGTTCACGCCGATGATTTTTGTGATTTTTTGGCTCAAAATGGTATAAAATCGGTAGTTTTCATTCCAAATAGGCGAAAAATCACGCGCTCCCCGCGAAAAATTAGCGTTTTAGTACATTTTCATCAATATTTAGACCTAAAATTTTTGTTCCCCCCCTAGCTCGGCCGGTGCAGTACCTAGTAGGGTTAGAGAGATGTCGGGTGTCGGCTGTCGGGTGTCGGGTGTCGGGTGCCAAAAAAGTGTAGGTGTCGGGTGTCGGGTGTCGGGTACCCCCAGATGTCGGGTGTCGGGTTTTTTCGGACCCGACAGCCGACACCCGACACTTACGGTTCAAAACATCAGTATTGCTTGAGAGAAGAATTTTTAGAGAAAATTTTCTTCGAACCAAATGTTTCCGAAGACGCAGAATGTGACATTTTGGTGTTTATTTCGTGTGAAAATACTTGAATTCAGTAACTTGAGCCAAAAAATTGCACTCATGATGCAAATGAGCAAAAATTTGCCTGTTTTTGTTCCAAAAACAGGTGTCGGGTGTCGGGTTTTTTTCAAAAACGAGATGTCGGGTGTCGGGTTTTTTTGCAACTGTCGGGTGTCGGGTGTCGGCTTTTTTTCTGAGATGTCGGGTGTCGGGTGTCGGGTATTTCCAGATGTCGGGTGTCGGCTGTCGGGTGTCGGGTACCCCCCCGACCTCTAACCCTAGTACCTAGGTAGGTTGCCGTGCAACCCCACATTTTTGGTGGTACACAGAGGTCGCAATCGGGCCGGCCCGACCTCGGGCCGGGCCGCAATTTTGGGCTTTTGGCTCGGGCCGGGCCAGTGTAATTCCTGGGGGGAGGGGGGTCCCCCCCCCCCTAAGGTACACTAACCGCCGCGACCAAGGTACACTAGTACACTAAGCACTAACCGCCGCGCCAGGTACACTAACCGCCTCAATTTTTGCCTAAAATTGGCATTTTTAGGCCTAAAATGGGCATTTTTAGGCCTAAAATGAGTGATTTTTAGGTCAATGATGTCAAAAGTCGCCAATATACCCTGTTTATGAAGAATTTTTTCCAAAAAGGGGCAAAAATCGGTCAAATTTTCTACCCAAAAAAGTGACTTTTTCCTGGATTTGGGTCTTCCCCGCCCCACTTCCCCCCCAGGGAGGTACCGTATTGTCGGAAATAGAACCCGGGGGTCTATTTTTTCACTGGGGTCATTTTGGGGGGGTTCAATTTATGGGGGGGTCAATTATTGGGGGGGTCATATTTTTCATTTGGACCCCCGACGAAAAAAATCATTGTTAATAATGCCCATAAAAATGGCTTGGTTTCGGTATTTTCTAACTTCAACAGCGGCAATTATGCTTAGAAAGCTGCATTCTGTTGTGTACGCAAGCTTAAACAACGTTTGACACAACAACACAGCCGTACCATACCACTAATCTGTGGTACGGTGAAGGTTGGGGGTGGGGTTCAATTAATGGGGGGGTCAATTAATGGGGGGGTTCTATTTCCGACAATACGGTACACTAACCGCCGCGCCGGACCAGGAACTACACTGGGCCGGGCCGGGCCGGAGATTTGGAGGGTCGGGAAGGGCCGGGCCGGGCACCCCGGCCCGAAGTTTCTGAAGTGACTTATTTTACTGAAAAAAGTAGGGATTTTTTGTCAAAAATACTAAAATTTCTGACGGATTCGGCAAGTAAGTGATCAGTATTGTCCAGTGGTGTAGCCACCCAGGCGGGGCGGCAAGGCAACCTACTGTACCACTAAAAATGTGGGGCGACAACCCACCTGCCAGTGGAGTGGTGTGGCTACCCAGGCGTGCAATCAACCTATTGTACCACCAGAAAGGCCTGCAATCAACCTGCCTACTGTACCGGCCGAGCTAGGGAGAACAACATTTTTGATGTCTAAATTTTGATGAAAATGTGATCTAAAATCCTAATTTCGCGCGCATCGCGCGATTTTTCGCCTATTTGGAGTGAAAAATATCGACTTTATACCAAGGGGGACCTCACCCCCTGCTGCACCATTGGTATTGTCTATCTGACGACTTTTCAGGAAAACAATGAATTTTCAACCAAAAAATTGGCTCAAAAATTCGCAAAAATTATCACAAAAATTGGGTTAAAATCTGAGCCAAAAATTCGGGCCGGGCCGGGCCGGAGATTTGGGGGTGGGCGGGCGGGGGATTTGGGGGTTCGGGTCGGGCCGGGCCGGGCCGGAGATTTGGGGGCTCGGGCCGGGCCGGGCCGGCCAAACCCGGCCCGGCCCGTGCCCGATTGCGACCTCTGGTGGTACAGAAGTTGGTTGCCGCCCCGCCTGGGTAGCAGCTACACCACTGATCCCAACCTTTTTGTGCGTTTTCTGCAGCCACGTTTTCACAGCCTCCATCTGGCTGGTCGTCTCTGGCGTCTCAAAGAACTTGTAATTCGGCGAGCCATCCGTTTTCTTCAAAAGCGACATGACGGAGTTCCGCTCCGGATGTCCGATGAGGTCGAGAATTTTGGGGCGGGCAAAGTGCGTCTGAATAGAGATAAAAAAATTGTGGCAGTGATAGTTTTACATTATCGGAATGACAGAAATACACATGTTCAAACTTAAAGTCACCAGAAAACGCCCGAGAAACAAAGCTCGACCGACCGACTATCGAGCAAGCGCGAGAACCAAAAAATTTTTCAAACATTATTCTCTTTCATAGATTTTGTCCTTGAGGGGAGGAAGAAGTTTTTGGGAATTTTTTCACGTCACGCCAATCTGTGCTAAAAAAATTTACGTAAAAGCGTTTGCACCTGGAAGAAAACCCGCAACATTTTGAAGCACTCTGGCTGAAAGGATATATTTTATCGACAGCATTTTCTCTACACATATAACCGCCTATAATTTTTACATTAATTCTTTGTCAATATGTACAGTATTCACAGTAATTTGTACCCTGTCACAGGCAAAACAATGACATCAAAGTAAGTTATAATGTATAACACCGGCGCATGTGAGCAAAAGTAAGCGTGACAACAACACAATAAATGTGTGAAAACATAATACCCGGATATGTTTAGCGCAGCACTGGAAAAAACATTTTTATGATCTACACAGGAAGCAAAAGGCAATGGCAAGGAGTGCTGTACACTTACATTATTATTATGTACAAACCAGAAAAACTGTACAGAAATTAGAACCGCTGAACATCCTAGCCATGTTAGCTTGGACCGTATGAAATTTGCACTCGGGCGCAAGACTGGTTTTCTCAAATTTATACTCCAATCATTTTCGGATATTGTACTGAGTGCAGTATTGTTGGTATTTTCACATCGGATAAAGTTGGAGCGCTAATCTTGACCAGCACAGAGAACAACTTTTACGCTGGTCAACATTGGAGCTTCAACCCTTTCACAAAAATTATGTCAGGTGTATTCGGGCAAATCTGGATTCTGTGCCCAAAAGAGTGGTGAAAATATGTCAGGCTGATGTTTCACAAAGAGACACTTGTCGAAATATTCAGATTCTAACCATGAACCACAGGCGAAAGGCCGGAATCAAACTTTGTGATCGGATCAGATGCCGTGGTCATTGCGGAATTGAAACTATTGCCGGAGAAGTTAGACTAAGCCCCCCCCAATAAGCCTAAGCCATCACTGGGGTGTTCTTTGCGTTTTTTGTTTTTTCAAACAAGCCCCCTGGGGGCTTACATTTGGGTGATGTTAAATTCCCTCAATAGGAAGAGGCTGAGTGACGTCCGATTATCGAGTTTGATCCCGCTCTAAAACTATAGAAAGTGAAGTGACTCAAAGAATTGGAAGCGATTTGGTTCCCGTCCAAGTGTGGTCATGTCATATGACCGTTATGTCAACAAATATCTGGTCCATGTTGTTTGGCTGCGAGTCAGGCGTGTGTTCAGGCTCAGGCAGGATGCTGGGTTGAATCGGAGTCCGCTTGGAAAGCCAATAATCGCAAAGGTCATAAAGTGCATTGATGTTGTTGTTCAGTCACTTCGTGCACTGTTTCCAATTGTGGCTCGGCTTGTAACGTTCTTGAAACATCATTATCATCTGAATCATCGCCACCCTCTTCTTCGTCCGTCCGCGCCTTCTTTTCCGGCCCTGAAATTGGGTACTGCCTTGTTCAGAGCGAAAAAAATTGTGAGTGATTGATGAATATATTACTGGGACCCACGCTGATTGCGTAATTGTGTGGAAGTTTAACTAACAGCATTGGAATGGAAACCGAAACGTATAAAAATATTCAACAGCATCAACCTTTGATCTCGCGTATCCGTCCATCCAATCACCAATGCTTTTGTTGGACCGTATTTTGTGACAGAATTGGCGCACTTGTCTTGGCTGTGTGAAAGTCCTTTTCCCAAAAATTTTGTATATCTGAATCTGATCAAAATTTTGTACGCCAACTGTGTCGCACAAGGTACGGTCAAACAAAAAAAATAGGCCACTTGGACGCGCGGGGAAAAGTTGACATACCGCTCTATTTACATTTATGAGTGCCCAATGTAACCCTTTTCAACACATCGAAGACTTACCCACAAACCAATTGACCACCGCAGGCGGGCAAGCCGCAATGGCTATTAGCCAGCCAAAGAAGACAATGCAACAAATGCACACGATCAGTGATAGCGCAAATAGTTCGTCCATGTTTTTGTATCAACCGGTATTTTCAGAGTGAATATTTCCCTGATTTTGCAAGGATGATTTGGCGATGAGGGCAAGCTCGCTTTAAAAATGTGATGTTTCAATATTTTGTACTCCACACGTGTGTTCACATGGTTGGCGTTGTGTGAGACATCAGATTGCGCGATGAGAGCGGGTGTCGGAAAAAATTAGGGAGGCCGCTGTTTTGATTTTTGTCAAACGAAGTCTGAAATACGGCCATATAATGTATTT
>JASAMV010000888.1:0-32631 GCA_030248065.1 Rhynchonema sp. JSB1_4
AGGGAAATAGAGCATTGTCGAAATTACCAGAAAATAAGGTTTCTAAATTTTGAAATTATGGCTAGCGGCGTGACAGGCCTAAAAACCGTTAAATTTCCAATAAATTAGAATTGCTACATTCACCGCCATAAATTGTGACACAGGCCATGGATTAAATCGCTCTCGAAGGAAGAAAATCGTAGAAAAGGTGTGGTTTAACAACTCATCAAGGTCGAAGAAATCAAGATCTACAAATCCTCTCGTGGTGGCCATACCAATCTGTAATAATGATATTCAGGCTATAAGTGCTTATTGTTAATAGCTATTGCAAATTTGATAGCACCAAACAATGTGTCTCTAAAAGAAGAAATTCGTCAAAGCCCCCAAAAAATCGAACGCTTGGGAGCACAGGTTAAAAAAAATGGTTTTTTGTCTGATTTAGAATGAACCGTTACCTCACCATGTGCGATTTCCGAATTTCTGACCTTTTCTTTTCCATCTAGATAGTATTACATGTCACACATCGTTTCATTGCTACTTCAAAACTAGACCATCATCGTTTGGTACTATCAAACTTACAATAACGGCAACAATTTATAACCGACAATTGTATTCAGGACTTTGGAGTATTAAGTCTTGAAATTACTTGAACAATGAGTGCAACTCCACTTTAGGGGCAATTTTTAGGTTTTTTCGGCCTGTGATGCCGCTACCTAATTGTTTCTGAAATTTAAAAACCTTATTTTCTGATATTTTCAACAATGTCCATTTTTGCTTGCGGCACTTTCATTTCTGCAACGTGAAGCGCGGCCTCAAAATTGAGGGACAAACCTGTGTTCTGGAAACAAGTGGCCGATTTTTGGAACGTTTTGCATGCTCATCGTAGTGAAGCAATAGTTTGAGCGACTGAAGTTGTGACGATCAGTCATCCAGGAGCTGTTGGAATCCCATCCACGTGTTACTTGCCGTCCAGCTCATTTGGGGTTCCGCACCGGTCATTCCAACTTGTGAAAACATTCACTTTTTCTGGAACGAAACGTCCTCTGACAAATGGATAGCGATCTCCAAGGAGCTTAACATTTGTGCGTGACTATGCTGCCAGAGTGCTTTCCAACTATGTGTAACATTATGCCCTGCTACCCTTCCTCCGGTTATGTCCCGAGCCCTTTGATGGGCAGCATAAGCCTCTTTCCAGTTTGCGGATTACTTTTCAGTTTTGCTCGATCAGAAGAACAACCATGGGGTGGTATAGTAATTATATGCACGAAAGGGCTGAGTGGACAGCTGAGTGAAAAGTTCAATGGAAGGTTGAGAGGAACGCACAATGAAAAAAGTTCGGTTGAAAATCAGTGGGACGATAAAGTTCACTGAACTCTTCAGTCGAGTGGAAAGTTCAGTGAAAAACTCGTGCTCCGTTGTGCAATGTTTCAACGCTGCCGTGTCCATTCCATCAGTTGCACTGGTTCTCAACCGAGCTTTTTTAACTGGGCGTTCCACTCCACTTTCAACTCAACTGTCCACTCGACCCTGTTGAGAATGGACCAAATGCCGATTATTTCAATCGCCGTACATGATTTGCCATAGCAAATTACGGATCTGTCGCGTTTTACCGTTGTTTAGGCTCATTTTTGCGTTTAGGCTCATTTTTGCCTGCATCTTGCGTTTTCTGACAGAGTATTAACAGCCTACAGTACCCGATGTGCGTTAGTCCATCCATCCCCATAACCTGTTACTATTCCACGTGTTCCGAGTTACTTCGAAAACTTTTGTGCATATGACGCACCGCCTGTAGTGGACAAGCGGAATACAGGCAGGGCCGCGCCAAAATAACGAATCTTCTGGATTTTTTAAATAATGCGATGAAAGTAAATGTATTCAAGTGTGCTATCATGCCACATAGCTAGTTTGTGATATCCGTCCACACAGTTACCGTAACCCACATTTTAAGTTTTTTCAGAAAAGGCACCGGACTGTGAGCATAAAAACTGTCCTTTCTCGATCATGCGTGGACAGATTGTATTAAGTTAGGTCTCTAAACAGTGGAAATCGTCTGGCCTATTCTCACGTGTGCATAAGTGTCACGTTACACCTTTACACAGACGGTGAAGTGACGAAACGTTACGCGACCATTCGCCGGTTTGAGGGCAAATCGGGTCCCTTTGGCAAGTTCGAGGCTCCTAAGTATTTTTCTTATTTTTTTGGTGTGGATGATCGTCAAAGTGTCTGGTGTGTTGGAAACAGCCGAAAAATTTTTGGGCCCGCACTTTAGCAACTCACAGCAGAGCTTTCTTTCACGCACCCAAGCATTTTCGCACGCGACACGCATGCGCGCCAAACAGGCAGGAGTGCTCAGGGTTGGGCAAAAAAAATTTTTTTTTTAAAAAAAACATTTTTTTTTAAAAAAAAGGTTTTTGAAAAAAATTTTTTTTTTAAAAAAAAATTTTTTTTTAAATTTTCGGGGGAACAAAATGTTCTAAAACGTCCAAAAATGGCCTTTTTGGGGGTTATTTTTTGTCATTTTTTCTCAAGGGTCGAAAAATTTTCTTCACAAAATCACCTTTGGGGCATGTATTTGGTACCTAAGATACCCCAAATGATGTTATTATACCTTCCCGTAATACATGGGACACAGTATGCATGTGCCTACAGGGTACTTCGATGTCATACCCCATCGGGTCGGTCATATACGACTGATTCAGCTACCCGACAAGTATTTCTGCAGCTTATATTCTCAATTCTGTGTGGTTTATGAGTGAATCTTGCTTATTCGGCCACAAACTGTTGTGTCCGATACCACAGAGCAGCAATCATCGGTCCATATCAAGCACAGACTGTTGGATCGCACCGAAATGACGTAAACACCCTTGATAAGTGATGCAAACCAAGTCACAAAAGTGACTAACTATTTAACTAAGTGAGGTAGGGAGCGATTTACATTCGTAACTGACGATGGACCCGGGTAAATCGCACCACACATGGTCTTACGGAAGGGTCCGAAACCATGGTGCAGATTAGGGCCTGATAAAAAAATTTTTATTCATGTAAGATATTACAAACTGGGCATTAGCCTTCTATTTGTCAATTAAAGTTGCATTTTTTCGCGATTTTACGCGTTTTTTAGGCAAATTTGGTAAAATTTCCCCGAATCTCAGACTTTTTAAAAAAAAAAATTTTTTTTTAAAAAGTTTTTTTTTTAAAAAAAAACTTGTTTAAAAAAAAATTTTTTTTTCCAACCCTGGGAGTGCTCAGCGTTTTTGTGGTGTGCGCTGGAATGTACTCCTTGAGGTTATTGTTTTTTAATAACTTACATGTGGCTAAGCTATGTGGCATGATAGCACACTTGAATACATTTACTTTCATCGCATTATTTAAAAAATGCAGAAGATTCGTTATTTTGGCGCGGCCAGCACCTACAGAATTCAGGCAATGCTTCATATGGTACATATGTTTATGCATTGCCGGATCTCCTTCTTTTGTTTTCGAGAATTTTTGAACTGATGGATGGACTGCACATAGCACAGCGGTTAAGAGTGACTGAACGTGAAGATCACGATTGATTTGATGAATTGATGGTCATTGTGCGACCATTACATGTACACATCCAGTCAGGTAGCTACACATGTAGAGGCAAACTACGCCAACACGAGCCCGATTTTGGAGGTGGCGGGCTTGCAAAACGCAAAGAAAGAGAAATCCTCATGCACCGCGTTGCATTCTACAACATGTAAGGTTTCCCAAATCAGCAGCCACGTATGAATGTTTCACTGATCTGCCACCTCCGAAATCGGGCTCGTGTTGGCGTAGTGTTACTATACTGTATAATATAATAAAATACGTTCAGGTTCATCCAATCGCTGTCGTGTCATGTCAATCATTGCTGGTTCAGAAAACTTATGGACCGTATGCACACGCAAGCAGCAATGTTCAGTCGTTCTCCCATGTCGCAAATCCTGTTCGCCCTCATCGCAATCTGCATCTATGAAACATTTCGTCAATTATTAGCTACTACGGGCGACCAGGTCTGTGGTACTGCTCGAGCGCCACCATTCCGTCGCTTTGTCTATCACGCATTGCACAAGACTGGCAGCGAAGATACACGACTTCAGTTCAAAAAGCTATGTCGCAAATATCAAATCGACTGTCTGACGTTTGGGTTGGTATCGTATTTGTTGCATTTTTGTTTCATGATCCTTCATGCAGTTGACGCAATTGTGATCGGACCCCCTTTCACTTCCGGTGATGGTAATGCACATCCACAATAGGGTGCAAATGCGGGGGCTAACGGCAAATTACATGACGAAAATGTCACTAGAAAGGGTCACTCGTTGTAAGAAATTTCACTGTCGCCTGATGAACTCTTCAATTTTCAGCCAATGCTACATGTGCGTGGCAATTTCACTGCGTTGCGCTTTTGAGACATCATTCAAATTCAATCGATCACAGTTGGGAATTGAGGCCGGTAGCTTTACAGGACTGCGCATGAAACATTGCTGTCCGCTGGCCTTTTCGAGAAAATGGCATGGTAAGGTGTCTGGGCTCTCACAAAAAGACAAGATTGCGAAAAACCAGAGCGTAGACACCATAACATGCATGTATAGTCCATCCTCAGCTCATGACACTTTTTCTAAACTGAAAAGCTTGACAGGATCCAGTGCTGTTCCGGTTCCGGTTGGCTTACGAAAAAGAAAAGAAAGAGCAATCGGTTTTTATTTTATTTTTTTGCGCCGTTTTCTCTGACATTGCCTTGCGGAGGAATAATTTTTAACAACGGAACCTGAACCTCCCAAACAAAAGTGCCATGAGCTGGTGGACGGACAATACAGTTCACCGACTTTCGATAGGATGTGATCCTCCATTTTTGGTCATGACCACCACCAGGGTTTCATTAAAAATAATTTTTATTATCGAACTTTTTTTAACTTTTTTGAATTTTTAACAAAATTTTTTAGGTTTACTTTTTTTATCCCGGACCACAAAAATTTCGGTTCTCAATGTGAAAATTTGTCGAAATTTTATTTGTAAGCATATTTGATTGCACTTGAGAATATAGGAACAGTTGATGCCGACCAGTTTGTGATCACAAACGGTAGCCGTAGCGAGGGGATATACAATCGCCGCAGGCGTTTTTCTGAGAAACCAAGCAGAAACATGCGTTTCACAACAAAAAAGAGGAAATAAAAAAAGTTGGGAAATAATTTTGCACTTACTTTTCTAAATTCTAAAAACCGAAAAAGTGGCGAATTTTTTGAAAAAAAATTTTTTTACTTTTTTTTAAACCAACCCTGACCACCGCAGAGCATTATTCACTGTAGACTGTACATACGTACAGAATGGTATGTTATCAGATTGAAGACCATTATTAATGTTGAACTGTCAATACATTTGTCAATATCGTGCCGAGAGTGCAAAAGAACATGATAAAGAGTGTAGACTGAACGGTATTTCAGGCATAATCGATCACATGACAATGTCCGATTTCGACAATCAACGATTTGTCGATTCCAAATTCCCCCGCGATCCATCCACAGTGCGAATGACTGTCGTTCGCGAACCGATCACACAATTCTTGTCGAATTATCGCTATCTAAAAGGCAACATGGCCATACTGGACACGACTGAATGGGAATTGATGTGCGTTTGCACATTTTGTGTTGTTTTGTCAACCGTTTTTCTGAATTTTAAAACGGTTGCTCTTGTTTTTAAAGACGTTTCATGAACACGTTCGCCGGCACCGGTTCGCTTTTGCTGGCCGAGATTGATTTTTATGTGCGGGCGGTACCGTACCTAGCATGTGGGTATTCGGCCAAAATATTCGAATACTCCAACTGTGGCCAGCATAAAAAACTGCCCAACGCTGAGAGAAATGTTGCAATAGTCTGATCTACAATGCGAAAAATATTCAGGGTTGAGATTAAAACGGGATCGCAAGTTCGGGACCGGGGGGTCTGGATTGGGAAAAATCTCACAAATTTTCGGGATCTGGGGATCGGGAATAGAGTCCGGGAACGGGATTAATTTTTTTATTCTCGGAATCGGTTCTCGGAATCGGGATTCAAAAAAACCCTTCGGTATCCCGAACTTCCATATCAGGATCGGAATCCCGTTTGAACCATATTGAGGATAAAACCATGTCAAAGAATCACTCTCTCGATAAACGCTCAGCTGTTGCAAACACAGAGTGCACATCGACTATGAAAATTATCGGCTAATAGTTTTGTCGTCAAATAAAGTCGTCGAGCAAGCAATAATACATGAGCCCCTCAATGAGCGCGAAGGCAATACATGTGATTTGACGACATTACCGTAAGCCAATTATGTAGTATCTGGCATCATCATTGCAGCGAACAACTACCGATCGCCGAACGTGTCAACTACTCGGCAATCCCACCTCCGCCCTCGAAAGAATACGAACATCGAATTGCACCAGTGGAAGAGCTGATTGAGAAATTCTACGGAATCGCCAAACACGGCCGAACCGTCACTGAAAGAGAGCTGCGATTCTATGACATTCTGACGAATTCACAGTCGAAAGAATTGGGCTGGGTGGAAATGGGTGGGAATCGAAGTCATCAGATGGTAAAGTCGACAAAGTTTATGAGTTTCAGGAAGAACAAAAGGTTTCGTTTCTGCTTCATAGATGCTCGATTATCTATCCACCCTCGACTGCGTTGGTATCACCAGTAAGTTGAATATCACCTGGAAAATGTTCAAGCATACACTTGGCTTGCTGTCAGATGCCACAATGAAAGTGTTTGAGCTGAACAAAACGGTTGGTTGATAGTTTCAAAATGTGATTTTTTAAGAAAATTTTCAAACCAGTACCTATGTATGTATATTTACGTACAGGTCAAACCGCGCTCAGCGATCAAAGCAGCCAATTTGACGGCTCGCACCCGCGACCAACTGGAATACATTCAGCGCTACGACATGCGCCTGCATACACGCGCACGACTGTTGTTTGAAGGACAATGTGTTGATGGGGGTCATGGAACGAAGAATGAGTGCGCTGTGGAGTGACGGGTCTACAGTGCCACTCGGTGAAATTTTATGTTATTCGCAATATTGAGAGCGAAAATGGGAGGACACCCGAAAATCCGTCGAGACCTTTCAAAAACCGAACCTCCATTTGAAAGATTAAAGATTTATTGATTTCGTTGGATTTCGTTTTTATTGTGTTGTATTATTGTTTGGGTGACACTTGAGAAATACCAATCACACAAAATAACCTGTTGTGTGTGTTGCTAAACTGCACTCATGTTTGGTAATATCCCATGGAGTTTCCTATCAATATTTGTAACTCCACAGTCGCAAAATGCTCGATCAAACATCGATGCTCTGTGAAATGACTGTCGGTCGCACGATACGAAACCCCGACTATCACAACCATCTTCATGTCGTAACATTACAGAACACATTGGAAATAATGATAGTGCAGCAAGATGTGATTGAATGACAAAATCGACGTCAAAAGCTTCTGATCTACATATGCGTGCCGTTCGGCCAAAATTCACGACCAGAAAGCTGCACTCAAAAATCTCTAACTGTTGATTGGCCCCAATGTGAAGCACATTCATGACCAGGGTAAAAACAAAACGATAGGTATAGAGTATAGTCCATCCATCGGCTCATGGCACTTTTGGTTGGGAGGTTCAGGTTCCATTGTGAAAAATTGTTCCTCCCCGCAAGGCAATGTCAGAGAAAACGGCGCACAAAAATAAAATAAAAACCGATTTCTCTTTCTTTTCTTTTTCGTAAGCCGACCGGAACCGGAACAGCACTGGATCCTGTCAAGCTTTTCAGCTGAGAAAAGTGTCATGAGCTGATGGATGGACCATACTTGAAAACTGAAGAATGTTTTTGCCTTGTTATGGGTAAATGAGGCATATTTGTTCGAATCACCAAGACAATGACGAATGCAACAGATGTTTTAAAAACATCAATACAACATTATATAACCCGATTAAATAGCCGTGGTTGTGTTCATGCTATGTACATGTAGTACATTCTCCTGAGAAGAAAGAATGACACACAACGTGCGGTTACACGTTCCAAACCGCCAGAGACATGCATCCCCTTCGACTAAATTTGCGTAGAATTCTGGCAACATTGCTCACCATTTTTATGGTTTTGTATGTGATTAAATTTACTGCCAATTACACATCAATCAACGAAATCGAAGATTCAATCAATACCGAGCATGTACAAGCGGAACGTCAAACTCACTTGGAAGCCCTAAACCGTCAAAAGCAACAAAATGTACCAACCAATTCAGCTAAAACACATGTGCGCTTTGTGTACCACGCATTACCCAAAACAGGCAGCGCTGTGACCCGATACCAGCTCAAGCGGTGGTGCGCATTCAAACACTTTGGTTGTTTCACTTAGTGAGTTCAGATATTTTGCTCCTGACGAGCTCTGGAGAAATTCTATATCTGACTCTAAATTGTGTATAACCTTCCCGATGATGGACCTAATGACAGTTTGGTCCACAATGTTCAACATTGAAACCCTCTCTCAACGGCTGTATGGACCTTATAGCAGGGTTGGGCAAAAAACGTTTTTTTTTCAAAAAATCGTTTTTTTTAAAAAAACGTTTTTTTAAACGCCCAGATGACCAAAATATGCCCCCAAAAAAATTGGAAAACGCTCATGTTGGGAAGAAAACGTGGTTAAATGAAGTAATTCTATGTGTTCTGAGGCAAAATAAACGGGTTTCAACCCTTTTCTAGCGAGTTGTTAAGATCCCATATCAGACCCGCATCATGGGACCAACTTTGGCCGTGGTCATCACTGAAAGTCAAACTCCGTATATCGACGTATCTCGACAAAGTAAAAAGTGGTCGAAAATTTTTTGAAAAAATTGGGACAAAAATTGATTTTCCTTGATAATCAGGGTACTTTCCCTGAAAAATCAGGGAAAATCAAGGAAATTCAGGGTTTAAAAAAACGAAAAACGACCCAGGCGTTTTTTTTAAAAAAAACGTCGTTTTTTTTAAGAAAAAACGCCGTCGTTTTTTTGCTCAACCCTGCCTTATAGTGAAAGTTATCGTGAAGTGAAATATGATATACATGACAAAGGCGAAAATTCCGATTCCGAGCAACGCGCTCTACATAGACCACCACAACGTGCAAAAAAAGCAAAAAATCAAGCTGTTTATACTTTTCCAGCAACACCGAATGTTTGTCAGAACGCAAGCGTGACGTCACGCAATGTTTCCACAAAGTGCTGCAAACACGGGTCAGAGGCGTGGGACATCATTCGGACATACGGCAAAAAATGGACGCCTGCTGTCCGTATGATTTGGACAAAACCTATGACGGTTGATTTTAATGAAATATTACAGACAGAGGGTGTGGATGATGAGCTTAGGCCAGTATCAAACTTGTCGATCGATTCGATAATCTTGTGAGACCCGTTTGGATCAGTGCCAATTTGGCCGGACTGAAGTGATTTTGCAACCATTCCAACACAACCGAGTCAACGAAATTGGTCACGTGGTGACGACAGTGCTCAGAATTAAGAGGATTATTTATCGCCACTGCATTTGACCAGCGTAAAGTTATTTCTAGCTAAACTGGTGTCCCTTCCAGGTGTGATTGACCACCTGTCAATGTCCGATAGTCGATATCGCCAACTACTCAATCGCCAATTCCCCGTTTCGCCCGACACAGTTCGACTCACGATCGTTCGCGAGCCGATCAGCCAATTTCTCTCCTTTTTCTTTTTCTATTCAGAGCCAGAAGGTGGGGGCAGGCCTGTGCCTGTGCCCGGACTGAGACAGGGGTGAGGCGGGCTTCTTGTGTTTTTGTGAGTGCTTTTTTGTCGTACTGTCTTGCTTCCGTTGTAGTTACCTTCCATAGTTACCCTTGTTATGATGGAACCGTTATGATAATGAATTGACCGACAATTGGGTCCCCAATCTGCCACTAGAGTCCTGAATAGCACCACCATGCAATGCACGCGCTTTATGTAGTGAATAGTTGCGGCCAAAAAACCATGGTATATGTTGGGTGGCGCACGAGCACATCATTCTGAAGAGGCTGGGCTGGGTGTAGTCCTGTTTTTTTATAAATATCTATCAATATTTTTATAACTGCACGCAGTCGCAAACTGCTCGATCAAATATCGATGTTCCATGAAATGGCTCACGGTCGTACGCCCGAGGATCAAGTGACCGATCGTGATTGGTTGCTCTACAACGTGATGACGAATGCACAATCAAAGGAATTCGGATGGGATGAAAATCAGGGCGATCAGGGGCATAAAGTGGTCGGTGAAAATATTATTTTAAAATGTTACAGGCTGCATGTAATGGGTCATCGTGAAGTAATCTGAAATGGCTCGGCCATTTTGGTGCAGAAAATAACAAATACACAGCATTCTGTGATGAAGGTTTCACTTTGTGTTTGGAGAGTCAATAAAGAGTGTACACAGTTGTTTAAAAATGTCAACATTTCAAAGTTACTCACCACATAAGGTTTTCAGGTGATTGCCTACCTCAAGCAACTTGACTGTGTCGGGCTGACCTCACACATGAGAGTTTCTTGGCGAATGATCAAGCAAGTTTTGCGAGTGCCTGACGCGCTCCCACTGTTTGAGTTGAATGAAGAGGTGAACGTTTGACGTATTCTCCTTAATCGATTTACAGTCTAAACTCAGACACCAAACTCAGGTGATCCCAAGAGCCACTGCCAAAGCGGCCCACTTGTCAAAAGAAGCCAAGGACAAACTCGAATACATTCAGCGCTATGACATGCGCCTGTATGAACAAGCACGACTGTTGTTCAGGCAACAATGTGTTGACGGTGGATATAGGGATTGTGACGATTAGTCATTATACATCGTTGTTGTCATTGTTTTGGCTTGTTTTTGCGCGCTTCCAGAGTTTGCTGACGAATAAAAAACGTCCACAGCACTCGATAATGCGTATTGTCTATAGTCTGTTGATTATATTTCGACATAGTGCATAAGCCCCATTCAGCGATGTTTGGAGCGGGCTGGGTCGACGCCATTCTAAATGAATGTTTCAAGCATTGCTAATTCAGGCAAAGACCGACTGAACATTGTTTGCCGCGTGGCGCAAAGACACGTGGCCTGTCATCGCACGACACCAACAATGTTCAATGGCTCTGCGAATGAGTTAGCAATGCCTGAAACATTCATTTAGAATGGCGTCGACCCAGCCCACTCCAAACATCGCTGAATGGGGCTTATACACTATGTCGAAATATAATCAACAGACTATAGCGAAGCACTCAATCTCGTGCATGCGAAACCATAGATACCTAAAACAGTGAATGACGGGGCTAAGCGCACACACACACACACACACACACACACACACACACACACACACACACACACACACACACACACACACACACACACACACACACACACACACACACACACACACACACACACACACACACACACACACACACACACACACACACACACACACACACACACACACACACACACACACGCGCGCGCGCGCGCACAAGGCAACCCTATCTTCATGGTCAAATCGAGACACCCTGTTACGTCCGGTCATGTGCACGTGAACAGCACGCCCAACACCTAGTCAATATTTGTCCATGTGACCACTTTTTGTTTACTGTGCTGCCCAGAGAAATCGCTTTTTTAGATTTGCATCACTTTCCGGTATGTGGCACAACTGTTGTTGTAACACACTGTTCTCCGTACCTGTGCTCTATCACTTCCCCCACTGCATCGGCATGGTAGTCAAAACAAACAATTGTCCAGGAAAAATACATCAGCGCCAGACATGACAATGTTCTCGAGGTTTAATGTCAGACACGATAGTTTGGTGCGGGTCCGTTTGGTGATAGGGCTTGCAGCTGGCATTAAATGTGACGGAGTGCCTGTGCGGGACACCAATGGCACCTACCTGACCAACAATGTTTGATCCCATGTTTTTTGCTCGCCACAATTAGTTGCGCGCACGAGGTACCCAATGTATTCAAGTACCTATGTACACCTGGTACGTCATGGCCATGGGCACCTAGGTACTTTCCAGGCCTGCGCGTTTGGAAATGAACATGAATATTTGCCACCGCAAATCGCACAATGATCGAGGAACTATCATACGTATAGTGGTCGTCTGCAGATCTTTTGTGTTGTGTTGTTGCCTGGGTGGGGGTTGCCCGAGCAATGGCTGGAATTAATTGTCTCGCGATGGCCGCGATGCTAGTGGCACGTATTATGCGACCACTGACGGGTTTCGGCTCCTGCCTAACCTTTGGGATATTGTGGTATTTTGCAAATCGGATCTACAAGCCCCAAATCACCAAAATGTCCCAAACGACTTATAGGTCGATTGAAACATAAGGCGCTACCATACCAGTGATCGCTTATGTCTCAATATCAATACGGTGCGCGGTTTGCTTGTGGCTGTACTGCGCTTGCACAAAGCGAGCGTTTTAATAAAGGTTGTAGTGCTTGCGGCACGCATAACGCGTTGATCACGGCTCCAGCCGTCTAACCTGGGACATTTTGGTTTTTCGGGTCTGCAGGTCCGTGCGATGGCTCCGAGCGCAAACCAAGGGTTAGACGGCAGGAGCCGAAACTCGCCAGTGATCAACGCGTTATGCGTGCCACAAGCAGGGTTGGGCAAAAAACGTTTTTTTCCAAAAATTTGTTTTAAAAAAACGTTTTTTAAACGCCCAGACGACCAAAATATGCCCCCAAAAAATTGGAAAACGCTAATCTTGGGAAGACAACGTGGTTAAATGAAGTAATTCTATGCGTTCTGAGGCAAAATAAACGGGTTTCAACCCTTTTCTAGCGAGTTGTTAAGATCCCATATCAGACCCGCATCATGGGACCAACTTTGGCCGGGGTCATCATTGAAAGTCAAACGCCGTATATCGACGTATCTCGACAAAGTAAAAATTGGTCGAAAATTTTTTGAAAAAAATCTGACAAAAAAGTGATTTTCCTTGAAAATCAGGGTGCTTTCACTGAAAAATCAGGGAAAATCAAGGAAATTCAGGATTTAAATAAACGAAAAACGATCCAGACGTTTTTTTTTAAAAACGTCGTTTTCTTTAAGAAAAAACACCGTCGTTTTTTTGCCCAACCCTGGCCACAAGCACCACGACCTTTAATTAATACGCGGTTTGTGCAGGCGCAGCACAGCCACAAGCAAGCCGAGCTACGGGCACTTTTAATAACGGTGAACATTCCAAAATCCTTTGCGAACAAAAAAGACTTTCTTCGACTGGGATTGGAACCCAGGTCCCCCGACTAACCACCTGTCACGAAGCAAAGCCTACATTGCTTTTTGGCACTTTTGCCGTTGATGAATGAAGCGAACCACTCTTCCGCTGTGTATGCTTGCTTAGATCAGAATATCAATTACAGATAAAAATGTCGATCATGTTTGCTATCGCTCTATTTTTATCAATGGCTGTCAACTGCTGCTGCGTGACACTGAATCTGGATTCGATGCCAGGTGAGATGCTCGACGCAGGGACACGCCCGATGCCGTCCACTGTTTTGGTCAAAAGGTGCAACTAGGCATTGAACGGGATTGAGCGCTCGGCATCGTGATCGGGATTAGCTCGCCGCACTAGCGGATCCAGGGGGCCCACAGCGCACACACACAAAACTGAAACATCTATCCCCAAACACAATGTCGTTGTGTGTGCGCTGTGCGCTGTGGGAACAGGGTTGGGCAAAAAAACGACGGCATTTTTTCTTTAAAAAACGACGTTTTTTTAAAAAAAAACGCCTGGGTCGTTTTTCGTTTTTTTTAATCCTGAATTTCCCTGATTTTCCCTGATTTTTCAGGGAAAGTACCCTGATTATCAAGGAAAATCAATTTTTTGTCCCATTTTTTTCAAAAAATTTTCGACCAATTTTTACTTTGTCGAGATACGTCGATATACGGAGTTTGACTTTCAGTGATGATCCCGGCCAAAGTTGGTCCCATGATGCGGGTCTGATATGGGATCTTAGCAACTCGCTAGAAAAGGGTTGAAACCCGATTATTTTGCCTCAGAACACATAGAATTACTTCATTTAACCACGTTTTCTTCCCAACATGAGCGTTTTTTCAATTTTTTTGGGGGCATATTTTGGTCATCTGGGCGTTTTAAAAAAACGTTTTTTGCCCAACCCTGTGTGGGAATGGCTGCCTTGCGCATGTTGTGGTAAACATTGTGGTAAACATTGCAGTATTTTGGCATTCTGATATAAAAGTGGTAAAACAACCGAAAAAAAAACAATAGAAAAATACGATACGTTGGTCACTGACCAAGAGTGCACAGATATAGCAACTTAAGTTGTCTGTCACCCCGTCCGATCTGGCAGATTAAAGGGTTTTGCCTGTGATCTCGTGGGATCAACACCCAATCGGGCAACTTCACTGTGTGTGCACAGGCCAACCCCAGCCTTCCAGCCTTGCACAGGGTCGGTGACTGAATGTGGTCATGTGGGTAGCACCTGTGCGGAGTGAAGGTATGTAGCTTCTCACCAGAGTCGGGATTTATCCCGTTTGAAGTCTGCCGTTGGAACTTAGCCTAAAAATCACATTTATTTTTGAACGATTTTGTCAGGTTTACTCTTGGTTGATAATTTCGTGGCCCAGAAAAAAATAAATCCAATTAGAGCCTCGGCGGGGTCTTTATGTGAAAATTTTTCCACTTAGAGCCCCAGAGGGCTCTATTCAAGGAGGGGTAAATGCCAAACTCCGGTATTCATTTCGTCTACCGCCTGTATTTACAGCCGTGGTCGCCGCGACCACTCTGTGCGAGTCGCAAGGTCTGGTCGCGAGACGGGCAGCGAATCGTTGTATTGTACGCAGCATTGGCACCACCGGCAATTACACCGCCGCGAACAATTGTCCGAATCCAGCTGGTCTCAAGAATGGACGACTCGCCTTTGTGCACACGAACCCGATTTTCGACGTCATCACTGCCACAGATGTTGCCACAACGAAAACGGCCCAGGCTTGTGGTGGCATTCATGCACATGACTGTAATGCGTGCCTCATGTCAAGTTGCTATATACCGTATTTGGTCGTACAGTGACCAAATGAGAATTCATCAAAATTACCTTGATTTTAGGCTCAGTCACTCTTAATCACAGCGCTATTTGTATTTCTGACAAGAAATTTTCACCCGAAATTATACCACATTGCTGCAGCTCTGAACATCCGTTGACTGCATGCTTTGTGTATGATCGCTCAGCGCAACGTCATTTCTGGCTTGTCAATTCAGGGAAAGTTTTGGATGGATTCTCATGTGGTCATTGTGCGAAGCCAAGCCCAGTGAGCGATGTATTGTACAAGAAAGAAAAATGCCCTAAGCGGCATAAAAGAAATATGGTTCCCACCCAGTACAAATCGACTGACATGAAAGAATGATATGGTAAGTTTCTAATTTCGTTGCCTCAGGCATTCTTACAGACGCAGGGAAACTCCCGTTCGAAGTCGAGGCAGGCAACAATCTCAACACAGTCAACAAGCCACGCAGCTGGCTCGTGTGCGTTTCGAATGTTTCAGTCACACAAGCTGTGTGTGTCAGCTGCGTGGCTTGTTGACTGTGTGTTGAGCTTGTTGCCTGCTTCGACTTCGAACGGGAGTTTCCCTGCGTCTGTAAGAATTCGTGAGACAACGAAATTAGAAATTTACTATACTAGCTAACTCACACAGTTGAAGTTTCATAAAACACTAGTGCTAGAACAAAGATAAGCATGTTGTAAAATCCATACTTGATGCACAACATCAGATTTTGAACCATATTCTCGGCGCGTGCTGTTTTTGCTTTGAACCAGGACCCGAACGGTGTCGAAACTTGGTGCAGGCTTTTATTTGATCATTGATTTTACGCTTTAACTTTACAAAAATACACAACTGCGTAATTTTCCCCAAGTAAAAGTTGCAGTTACGAGCGCACGAATCCGATAGTACCTATACCAGACAAGAACCAGAAGAGTGTTTTGTTCTTTCATCTATGTAGTTTCTGGCGGCAAAACAGCACGCGCCGGGAATATGGTTCAAAATCTGATGTTGTGCATCAAGTATGGATTTTACAACATGCTTATGTTTGTTCCAGCATTAGTGTTTTATGAAACATCAACTGTGTGAGTTAGCTGAAGAAAAACTTCAATACACTTTACCACGTCATACCGTCAACTCAATCATTATACAAGAGATCGCGCATTATATAGTGCTCCTATTCAATTAATGTCAAGCAAAATTACTGCATCAAATTACTGCAAAATTACTGCATCAAACCTTCCAACGAAAGTCAAATTGTAGAATGCAGAACACTCTCCGAATGTCGGAAAACAAGAACAATTTTATGACGTTACATAACATAACATAACAATACACACACTTCGAACAGCATCTGCATTCCTGTGCTGATCAATTTCAAATTAAAAAATGGAAAAACTTTAAAAAGGGGGCCACTCATGTGGTGCCGAACCGACCTCTTTCACTCTCGAGTCCCAAGAATGCATCACTTTACTACATCACTACGCGTGCATTGCCAAAAAGTACAAGTCATGGTATGGAATCGGTCTTACGAATTAGGAGTTACGAACTCGGCGATAGCACCATCGTGTTACTCGGGTACGAAAACCCTAAAACCGATATTAACATTTTCCGCATCAACTATCGTTTGGGCCCTGACTAATAATAATTTGCTGAAAAAATGAGGAGAACGTTTTTTCAAACTGTCAAATGTATCTTACCCCCAATCGCGGGTGCAGGGACGCAGGGGCTTGAAATTTTGCATGGTGGGATTGAGCTAAGCCGTAGATACAATTTGTGTGCAAGTTTGGGCTTCTGAAGTCAACTCTTGCTAAAATGGCGTGAGTTTACATTTTTCAACTCTAACGCAATATAGGGAATTAACCATACGTCGCTTAGCATTGCCACGCTAGCTCCGATTGTACAACTAGGCATGGCCACCGTTTGTTGTGATGCCACTGATTTTGACCAGCCTACGCAGGTTCAAATGAGTAAGTCTTGCACAATATGCTGAATTACAACTTTGATTCCAGTTTGGTGCAATGTTAACGGCGTTGGTGCGCAGCGATTACTTCAACGGTCCAGCAAGCAGCTGGAGCCTGCGACGAAGTGATGAAGCGAACGTATTAGTGCCGGATGCCGCAATCAATTGGCAACCTGGAGAGCCAGATAATATCCATGGCATAAGTAAACTGTCTTATTATTGGTTGAATTATGCATGGATTGATTCATTTATTTATTCACTCAGAACCGCCACCAATAATGTTCACAAGACTGACGATCGGTGGGGACTACCGTGATTTTTACGACGCTTCGCCATCCTCCGATGTATGGCATTGGCTGTGCGAATACGGTCAGTTCGTTGTGCACATGAGACCGTGAAAATAGTTGAAGAAAATCTTCAAAGAATTTCTTTAAATTAAAAACTATTTTAAAATTTCGCAAATTTATTTTTCACCGGTGTTCACTTCAGAGTTTGCGTCTGGTGTGCCCGTTCATTTTGACAAAGTCAACCAAGGCTTCGTTCTGTCATCGAGCCTGATCTTTGAGCAACACACAACCACAACTGAGATGGCCTGCGGTTATTTGTGTAAAGATGCGTACGTGTGTGGATCGTTTGGTGGGTGTGGATCGATCTAACTAATTTTTAAGTACGGGATCTGGTGTATGGCCCCGCATATAATACCGGAGAATATGAAATAAGCCCCCAGCGAACTTTTTTTTAGTTATGGGCTCCAGAAAACGAATGCACATGCCCTGGGAGAACCCATGTATTTGGTATTCCCCTACAAGTTTGCAAATATATGTATGTATATTTGAAGGTTTCAACCCGAGCACCGGCCAATGTAAGCTGTATTGGGTATACAGTCAACACGTGAGCTTTGCAGCTAATCTGGTGGCTGGTGATGCCAATGACGAAATTTGGGATTTACGGGGCTGAAGATTGCGGCTAATAGTTTTATCGTTAAATCATGTCGGCAAATCAAGTCGTCAAACAAGCAATAATACATGAGCCCTAAATGAGCGGGAAAATGATACATGTGATTTGACGACAAAATGTGGACGACATGATTTGACGACATTACTATAAACCAAGATTGCCATGCGATATTTTATAACCACGTTGTATTTTGTTCAAGTGCCTTTTCACAGAACCAAGTGCGTTTTTGACTTTTGTGTTATACCTACAAACATTGTACTGAGCACACTTTCAGGCATTATTCAATGGCGGACCCAGCCAAATCGAAAATTTCGTTTTTATCCAGCGCTTGTCTCATTCTTTGTGAAATCATTTCTATGCCAAGGTATGCCAAGCACGAGCGATTAAAGGCCGCTGATTTCAATGTCGATTCAAATACCACGTTGACGACAAAAAATACCTACGGTTACATACAGCACATCCAACGCTACACGATGGCGTGCGCCTGTGTGAACAGGCCCAACAGTCATTAAGACAACATGGGGATATGTATGCACAAATTGCGATGTATTGGCTATGAAAATCATACACCTTGTTGGGAATTATGTCATTCGTAATTCCCAAGCAGACTTTGTTCCTTTGTGCCAATATTTTGGGGGCATATTTATGTGCAGCGCGTCACTTTGTATCGCGCCTTATCTAATTGTCTTGGTGTTTCCTTTCCCCCGATTGGGGCTATTGTCTAATTGCTTGACATTTCCTTTCCCCCGATTAGGGCTTTTGTAAATATCCTGTACTGTACCTATATAAGCTTGACATTTCTTGTGTTCTTTAGTTGTACCGTTTGTGACTTTGCCTATACCTATCTACATGTACATAAAACCAACTTTAACCCAAAAAAATGTATCGCGCCTTATCTAATTGTTTTGGTGTTTCCTTTCCCCGATTGGGGCTATTGTCTAGTTGCTTGACATTTCCTTTCCCCCGATTTGGACTTTTGTAAACATCCTGTACTGTACCTATATAAGCTTGACATTTCTTGTGTTCTTTAGTTGTACCGTTCGTGACTTTGCCTATACCTATCTACATGTACATAAAACCAACCTCAACCAAACTCAGCGAGACGACTTTTGCTTTACCCACAAAGAAGTCCAATGCAACAGAACTCTTTTTTCAACAACTGGCATCCAGCCTGCGCGAGAGTCAAACTCGCAATTCGCCTATTGATCACATTAAGTCAGACTTCCCTCTTCCTTCGGCCAATCTGGCATCGTTCGCGTCACACGTTCGTCGCCGACTCGGTGATTTCGTCACTCCGGCAGTTGGAGCAGTAGACGGCAGCAGCAAGTCCGGGCGAACCTCAACGTGCAATAAAGTGACAATTCGCTCATCGGAGCATCTCTGCAGCTATCGAGCTGCCTGTCGTTCGAAGGTGGACCTCTGATTCGTCAACTCGTCTCGCTCACCAGCAACCTCGCATTCGGTCAACTCCTGGAGTTCGAACACTCGCTCCAGTCAAACTCTGACTATCAAGGCATCGCGACTCGCACTCGGCCGATTCAACGCGTCTCATTCAAATCGCAATCACTCAATCATCGCAATCGGTTTGCCACACGCAGAGCCAATTTTTCGGGTCTGCCGAAGAAGCAGCCGAATCCTCAAGTCGCCGTGCAAGGCGCATGAAGTCCCCAGCAGAGGGCAAAAGTCGCTGTGGAGGCGCAATTTGGACAGCCTCATTCCCAGGGGCCGAGAGCGAACTAAAATTTAGACGGTGAGACTCATAAATGGCGCAATATGTGGCCGGTATGTAGTCTATAGCACAAGCGAATTTTAGGATTGGAGGTGTTTGATTGTTCTTCTTGAGCCTAGAAACCTCAAGTTAAGATTTTTTGATTCGCGTTAGAATACGGAGTGCCATAGCCTTTGTCTTGTGTTCTAGATACACCTTTAAGTAGGGAGTATTGGAGGATGTATGGCCAACGCTGCGCCGAGCTTCGCTCGAGCTGCGCTGATGTTTCAACTCTGCCGAGCTTCGCTTGTGCAGCTATGATGCGCTGAGCTTAGCTCATGCTGCCACGTGTCCATGTGTACATAAGGATAGACAACATCGACATTTGAACCTTACCTAACATACTCTCTTTTTCACATATTCTTACTTTCTTTCTGGTAGGAGTGTTCAAAATGTCGGTATTGGAAATGGTATGCATTCCACTTTTCTAAATGTAGGAGTGTTGGGAACTCTGTCATTAGTAATTCCCAAGCAGACTTTGTTCCCCTTGTGCCAATATTTTGGGGGCATATTTATGTGCGGCGCGCCACTTTGTATCGCGCCTTATCTAATTGTTTTGGTGTTTCCTTTCCCCGATTGGGGCTATTGTCTAATTGCTTGACATTTCCTTTCCCCCGATTTGGGCTTTTGTAAACATCCTGTACTGTACCTATATAAGCTTGACATTTCTTGTGTTCTTTAGTTGTACCGTTTGTGACTTTGCCTATACCTATCTACATGTACATAAAACCAACCTCAACCAAACTCAACGAGACGACCTTTGCTTTACCGGTTGTGAGACATCGTCGCTCTTTGTCACATGGTCGCGCGTTATGTGAATTACAACATATCCGGCTGTTAGGGAAAGCTGGAAGCCTGAGCCTAAGCCTAGGCCGAAGCGTAGGCCTAAGCCTAAGTCTAAGCCCAATCACAAGCCTGAGCCTAAACCCGAGCTAGTTGAAAATACGCGCGACCAAGTCAAAACGCGCGACGATGTCCCCGGACCTGCTTTACCCACAAAGAAGTCCAATGCAACAGAACTCCTTTTTAAACACACACGTCGTGTAATGTTCATCTGATTCGTTCTTGAACGTCCAAACATCTTTTTTCGCTCGGCGTACGCTGGGTTGTCGTCATCTTTCAACGTGTCGAACTTGTTGGGATCGACCAAGAACTTCATGCCCGGCTCGTTCAGCCCTTCCAGTTCTTGAGCGCTGGTCAGTACGGCAGTGTTAATCCAGCTTTTGTACGCATGCAAACCGGCACGTTTGGTCAGGAGCATGTTGTTGGCTCGGACCTCAATTTTCATGATTTTTATTAGTTGGCAAAACTGGAGCTTAACCGTCCGCATACCTCAATGTCTGACCACATGGCTGGCCCAAAGTTTGAGCATGGCGCGACCTCTGCCTTGTCGTCAAGCGGAGTGGAATCGCCATTGACGATTTTCACAGAAATCTCCAGATAAAACTGTGGTCCAGTGAACAGAGTAGAACTGGCACTGATTTCGAATACGATCGCTGAATTGGCCGAGTACTGGCTAACGGGAAGCACGTACTGAGGGTACTGATTGACAACTGATGCTTGAACTGCTTCACGTGAGAACGAGTTCAGTTCCGCCACAGGCTGCGTGACAGCCGGTTCTTCCTGGACACCCTTGGTGCGTTTCTTTGGAGGCATTGTTATACCAGGGGATTGTCGATGGCGACTCGTTCTTGATACTTTGATTATTTTGGCTTTGGTTTCGGCTTTGGCTTTGCTTTCTTCTTGTTGCCTTTTGGTTTTGTAAACTGAATTGTCTCGTAGTTTCGAAAATTGCCAGCGATTGCACGAGAATATCCCAAATCAACGGGATTAGTCAACGGGGCTGCGTTTGCTTGATCAATTTGCGCGGAGAGCGCTTTTTCAACTTGCTTGGTGAATTTACGTTGAACAGACGATTTCGAACTATCCATATTCGTTGTTTATTACAAGGGCAAAGTCAGATTCTGTCGACATTGTATTGTAGCATCAAGATACAGGCAAAGCGACCAGACGCATCCAGAGAAAATGTTGCGAAATCTGAATTGAGTAAAACCATTTCAATATGGTGCAATCTGTTTACATAGAGTGGCACTTTAAAGGATGGTTGAATTCTACCTGAATCCTTGCTTCCTTTTTCACTAAATCACTGTCAACTGGCACAACACGAACAATGGGGCGATAATTAGAAACGACAGTGGATGAGGCTGTGACGCCCGGCATGAGAACAAGCAATTCATGAAACTCAAGAGCAGATCAGCTGGATAGCTTGCATATGTAAATCCTTTCTCAAAGCTTACGTCCCTGGGTGCGAACAATCAAGCAGAATCACCATGTCAATCAACATCGCTCAACTGGAGTCGATGAAAGACCACCCGTTTCACCATGCGACAATATTTTTTCGCATTGCTTTTCTCTTTCGGCACTGCTTTTTTCGCATGCTTTTACCCCGCGCTGCTGCTTCACGTCGCTTCCGTCACACAAGCTCATCGCTTACATCCACCGAATGGACTTAAAACTTTCTTCCACATAACAAAATTTTGCAGAGGCTGAAATAAAAGTCGTCAAAAACATTCTGCTTCCGAGACAAGTTCTTCAAAGCAGTCACTTCGAGGAGGTATTTTCCGAAACAAAACACGATTGTGTCACACGCTTCAGCGAAAACACGCACTAACGTCCGCAAGATAAGCACACAATAACCTTGGTTTCAAACATGTTTGTAAGTAGGCACCAGTTTCAAACACCCGGGTGCGACGTGGCTGTGACGAGCAAAGCCAACACGTTACTTGGCGACCGGACCAATTGTGTACACAGCGAAGTTACAATGCGAACCAGGACAAAATAATCAGGGCTAAAATGGCCATACGTAGCCGTTTAGCACCCGTGCTCTGTGCTGTCGCCATAATCTGTGTCTATGAGTGGCTGTTTGGCCATAGAAATTCAACATCGAATTACAATTATTGCATTCATCAATCTGAGACGGTAACTCTGACTGAACAAGAGCCAAATGATGATAAAGTCGTACAGATTTCGACCAAAAACCCTGATCGAGCAAACGGGATTGTTTACCGTCCTCCCCGTTTCATTTATCACGCGTTGCACAAAACGGGCAGTGAAGCCACACGATTTCAGTTATATAAATTCTGCGGTGTTAATCAGATTGATTGTTTGATCTTCGGGTTGGTTTTGATCACGGACAATTAATCCATTGTCGAAATGTCTTTTAAGTGAACATGTATATATGAAGTCAACTTCGTACCACAGGCAATGCTACTTAACGGGTCGCACCACAATCCAGTGCTTCTTTCGTGCGTCATTCGAACACAATCGCACGCAGTTGGGCGTCGAATACGGCACTTTCACCGGTGTGCGCATGAAACATTGCTGTCCGCTGGCATTCAACAAGAAATGGCATGGTATAGAAAAATGACAATTGTATTTTTTTGTTTTGTCAGTTGCAAACTTTGTGATCGGATCACGTTCGGTCTTGATCTCTAGTTCTCTACAATCTGCCCTAAGTAATCGATCAGGACTTACTTTTTGAATATTCGCAATCTGCCAATAGGCTCATTATGGAAACAGATCGAAAAATAGTCGTCTGTAGGCAGATTTATTGATGACGCCAATTTGACCAGTGTAAAAAACGAGAGTTTCAGGTGTCGTCGACCACCTGACTATGTCCGATGCGGATAATCAGCGATTCATGAGTGATCAATTCGGTGATCCAGCTGATCGATCGGTTGTGCGATTCACAATCGTCAGAGAGCCACTCGCTCAATTCATGTCCTACTACGAATATATGACCGGAATATTCTATCTGTGGAATCAGGAGGAGCGCGATCTCATGTGAGTCGAACTAAACCAATATCAAACTTGGTGATCTGGTCAGGCCTGATAGGATCCACCGGCGTCACTTGACTTTTTTTATGTTATGTAACTCGACATTGAGACTAACTGGTGCTGTTTTGACCGATGTAAAAGTTGTTTTGTTACAGCTCTGGTCTGGAAACAATATCAAACGTTCGGTTACCAGTAGAAATAGAAGCAGGCAATTTCTTTAACCGATAGACATGATAACAAGTGCAAGGCCACTGTACTATACTGCTGTTGGTTACTTTTAGGCATATGTAGCTCCGTTAAGAACTCCTGAACAAAATGGCCACCAAGAAAGAGCCAGGCGGTTCACCCGACAAATACACACAATTGTCTTGAACAACTTCCAGACAGAAACTGTCCAAAACGGATCGTGCCAAGCTGTTACGGCCCAATCAAGGCTTGAGTCGACTGCCCCCGGTGGACAAATTGATAGGGAAATTCTACGAAATCGCCACCAACGCAATCAAAGGGCCACCGACTGAGCGTGAATGGAGATTGTACAACATTTTGACGAACTCACAATCGAAGGAATTAGGCTGGGTGCAGGCGGGCGGGAATGCGAGTCATGATGAAGTGGGTATATATCCCCAGCTGTATTTGGTTGAAGTTTTGTTTTCTGAGTTTTCGAATTTCTGTTTTCGAGCGCTTGCTGTATTATGCAACTCAGACGCGTACCACTAATTGACTGATGAAATCTTAACGATTTCTTATCAGCTACAGTTGAAACATTTCATGATCAAACAGAACGAACTGTAAGTATACATGGGAGAACTCTTTCCAAAGATATGTACGAAATCAACGAAATGTTCATTCACGGACACAAAGCGAACGGCATACACATTTTGGTTTCACTTACTGAGTGACTTTGGCTTCAACTCACTTGGTCATCTGGTGCATCAGTACTGCCGATGACCTGAGTCGCAACGCCCGCCTCAAAACGGGTTGGTCGAAAACACACTGCGTGTGGGTAGCAACACGCAACCCCACTAACCAAACGAACACCAAAGTGGGTATGCACCCCAGAACGTCTTTCTTGCCCATCCAGGTGCTAAAGTACCTGTCTGCGCTGCATGCGGTGGGGGTGACGGACAAAATGGACATCACCTGGCGCTTGTTTAAGAGGGCGTTAGGCTTGGCGCCGAATGATGGCACGATATTCAATATGGAACGAGCGGTTTAATTGTTTTTTTTGATTTTTTTTTGTTTTCAGAGCCCGAAAGGTGTAGGTAGCTGGCAGTCCCAGAATCCGGTTGGTATATTTATCGACGTTTTTCATTATGTTACCATACATAAATGATCCAAGCTGGTCCGTTTGAGAAGACTGCTAAACCCATTCTGATGTATTCACACTGTTACGATGCCGTGGGCATCACTTGTGTGTGATTTCAGATTTCCACCCAACACAAAATGACGCAAAAATATTTCAAACCCAGGTGCACCCGAAATCCAATTCTAAAGTCTACCGAATGAAGCCCAAGACCAAAGAGCAACTGCGCTATATCCAACGTTACGATATCGCGCTGTATGAACGAGCCAAAGACATGTTTATCAAGAAATGTGTTGCTGAAAAATTGGCTACCAATACGGCTTGCACTTCCGGCTTGACAGCTGGAACGGACATAACGGCTATGCTGAGGCCGATCACCAAAAATAAATAAATTCGGCTAAAATTCCGTTTTTGCTTTTTTGTGTCATCCACTACTCATAGAACTTGTTGTTGCCCATCAAAATGAACATATTCAGCAAGCAGAAGCAAATCAAAGATGTCATGCCATGAAGGGAGCAGCATATTTTATTCGAATATCGATTAAAAAATAATAAAATATGCATTTGTGTTCAGTACACATTTCGATAGCACAAAACAACGGAACGCCTATACGCAGATGAGCAACAAAAACGTCGCAGAAACGTTCAAATATTTTTAACAAAAAAATGGAATTTTCATTCTCAGACTAGCAAGTTGTAGCGACACATTGGATAATTCTTATGAATAAAAATACTAAAAATTATGTGCTCAGTTAAACGAAAGATAACACAGAATTATCGACTGGCTTGTATACGCTGTCATAACTTTTCATGAAATTAAAAACAACATAGTTAAAGTTCCGTTTAAAATTGCGCTGGTTGCCAAATATAGGATTTGTCGATGCAGACGTTAAAACAACTTAGATTGCAGTTTACCGACACTCTGTTAGCCGGAAAAAGTCGCTTTGGTCAAAGTGAAATGTGAAATTCGGTAAAGGGAAGGTCTTTGGGGTTTAAAATGCTGTTACTGAGTAGAATGTTTGAATTTGGAATGCATGAGGAATGAGACCAGGGCAAGGAAAACATCATAGTTATCAGTCAGGATAGAAATCTAAAACAAAATTTAAAAAATGGAGTCTTGCAAAAAAATACAATGGGTGGAATTCAGAAAACAAAGTCAAGCTCACCGTCAAGCTCAACGTCAAAGTTCAAAGTCAGATGTTTCGGCGTCACGCTGGCTCGTGCAGCTGACGCAATTTTCTAAACGAAGGGTCAACTTTGACGCATTATTGTGCAAGACTGGATGCTTATCTAGCCAAAATATTATTATAGGGATGTAACAGAAGCGTTTCGTGAGAGTATTTCTGAGTTTCATGAATTTCTGAAAAGAGGCAAAGAAATGAACAGACGATCACCAACGGAGGTGCAAAAACTTTTGACTGCGGTCAATGATCGCCACATTATTTCAATACCATCAGTCAGAAATTATCATAACTCAGAAATAAACTTCTGAAACGCTTGTGCTACGTCCTTAAAATGACAGTATCCCGAGAAACGCATCCAATCATGCACTATAATGCGTCAAAGTTTGGCCCTTCGTTTAGAAAATTGCGTCAGCTGCACGAGCTAGCGTGACGCCGAAACATCTGACTTTAAACTTTGACGTTGAGCTTGACGGTGAGCTTGACTTTGTTATTTGTGAACAAATTCCAGCCAATGTATAGCGAGCCGTAAATTCACAATAGGATGACAACATGGCTATGGTACACAAATATATAAAGTATCACAATGCTCAATGTGCTGTTTTGTGCGTGTGGAAAACGCGTCGAACGCGAAGAAAAGATTGCAGTAATATTGCTGAGGATAAAAATCATTGAATACCACAAAATGATAAATTGTCTTAGCTTCCACGAAATTTTGTAAACATGAAAGAGACTTGGAAATAAAAAATGAAAAAAACAATAGCGGTAGGCAGAGCAGGTCCGTATTTAGGAAACAATCGCACGGCATGTACTACACTAGGTAAGTGCAGTTCATGTTTCATACCCGGTCCGTCTTACCCACAACCGAGAATGCCAGATATCGCTGTTGTTGTTGCTGTACTTGCGCTTGTGATTGCGGTTGTAACTGCGATTGCATCATAGCAGTGGGTTGTTGCGGTGTTGTGGGTTGACTGCGCGACGGTGGAGAGAATACGGCCTGTTGTTGTTGTTGTTGTTGACTGTGTATGGATTGATTGGACGATTGCTGATTATTGATCGATTGATTCACTGACTGCGTTGATTGACTTGTGCCACCACCCGACTGAGAATACATGGCGAATTGATTGCTCGCTGACGCTGACCCTCCAATGCCCATCGGGAGGACAGGCCCGGCACCGACAGGGGTCACATGTGCACTGCCCGGAGTCACCACCACACCCACGCCTGCGGTTGCCGTGTTTCGCCGGACGGGGGCCGGTGATTTGGGACTAATCATACTGAATGCCATTGGGTTACGGTCGGTGGTCGCTGAGGCCGAATGGCGATAGTCGATACCCGACGCCGTCGCTGTGCAGCCACCAGTGCTGTTGTTACACTCGCTGGTCTGCAAATTTATGGATGCATTTGGTGTCATTTGAGCAAAGTTGGTGTCTTTTACATGGGGATTTCTGTCAAACTCTAACGTCACTGAGGCTAAATGTCGATTATTCTTCCCAACTGACAACCACCCACACATGACTCCAAAACAGAAGCAGACCCTGTTTACGTATAAATTTTTGAAATCGGACAGGTTGGTTTTTCACTGGGCCCTATGCCGAGTTTTGTGTCCGATGTGATATCGTCCCCAACATAATTGCTCTACCATCAGATCAAGATCTATGCAAGCTCAGAAAACGACAACAAAATAATTTAAAAAAACAAGTTGCAAGTGCACCCACCTGACTGTTGGCGTGTGGCACAAAGCATGATTGTGTGTCCGTATCAGAATTAGCACTGGACACCGAGGAATCACTTAGACGACGCGGGCGCACCATTTGCACCTGCTGGCATTTACAGTCAAGTTTTGTATTTAAATCACGATAATTACCTACGTTACACTACTTTTTTACGCTTCACATTTTTTGATTACCTGTGCCTCACGCACCGCCCTTCGCTCGTTGATTCGATCGCGTTGTGACGCCTGCAATATCGCCGTCAGATGATCGGCCAAACGGCGGAATCGCCGAACCGGACCTAAGGATAGTTGTAACTTTTAATTTTAGTTTTATTTTCAAAGATATTAGCAAATCATCTTTGCTAAAAAAATCCAACCCGCCAGTAACGTGAACTGTACGACATAGGTGGGCGCCTCGCCAACTGTTTGTGCGATCTGAGGACTCAGCACGATATCGACCTGTATTTTCAGGAAGCACTGTACGATTTGTATATTGATAGCAACACGAGGGACTGAACTTCCTTATATTTTTAACAATATGACTCAATTTCGTTGCGAGACCCTGACCTGCATGCGTACGCCACGCGAGAACACACTGCCGCCGGCCGTTGGTCCGCGTTTGTACTCGACCCGGAAACTATTCTGTCCGACGACGCTGTGACTCAGCTCGTGGATCTTAAAGAAAAAATCGATTTTTTTGCAAATGTTTCATGCTAAAGATTCAAAAAAAAACAAATGGCCAAACCGTCAGAAAGGCGCGTATGAGTTCGGCTTTGATCGCGTTCAGTGATCGGCCCTGTACGGGCACCACGTGACAGTCATCTCGCTCGACGCTGTTCGAACTTGTGAGGCTGCCGAACCACGATTTCTTCACCAAACTGCAAATTCAACATTATTGATGAAAAGTGATGGTTTATATTTTGTGGAAGATGCGAAAAACGCTTTCAGTGCGCTGCCGACGGACATGAACAGCCGTGAAAGCAAAGTTGCTGCTTTCCATTATGACTGTCTTCCCTTCATCACTGGGCAGCACAATTTTTGGTTACTGTTGGGACAGTAGGGCAGGGAGCAAGTTGTCGATAGTAGTAAAGGGTGTCCAAACCTGGTTCGCATAGGTCGTTATAAGAGGACCAAACTGCACTTAATGGAGCAACAAGCATGCATTGCCACCCAGCTGTCCCCAACAGCGTTTCAAAGCGACTCACTCGCTCGTGTCCAATATACTGCTATCTTCAGAGTCGGACTCTCCTCCGCTCATCTTCCTTCTGTGGAATCGCGGTGTGCCAAGGAAGCTATTCTTAATGCTGTTGGTGAGCTTGGTGCGCCATTGCGTCGTCTGTGGGATAAAGTTTATAACATGAAATTTGATTTATTTAAATTTTGAGAAACTTCAAGTTTCCTCAAAATGTCAAACCATCTATACCTGTCCTGTCATCGGGCTGGGCGGGGGCATCTGGGACGTGGGCCGTTGACTGTAGGGTGGAGGCTGACTGGATGGCTGCGCTTGTTGTTGTGCGTTCACGCCCGCTGCACTGTGGCCAATTGGCTGGAAGGGGATAAGCAAGTGATGTTTCATCAGAGGTACAGTACACACTAGTAGAATTGCGACTACGCGGTGCGTTGAACTGGGGCGAATTGAACTGTTCAATTAATTGAGTCAGACGTTGGGTGCAGCAGGAGGTCGCCAGTGCGAGTGATACATAATTACGAGAAATGAACATCGAAAAAATAGTCTCCATTGGACTGCGTCATCAGCAGGGTTGGATTAAAAAAAAAAGTAAAAATTTTTTTGTAAAAAAAAAATTTTTTTTTTTAAAAAAAAAAAGTTGGCCACTTTTTTTATTTTAAAATTTTAAAAAGTAGGTCCACTTTTTTTATTATTTTTCCCCTTTTTTTCGTTATTTTCTCACTTTTTTAAGGTAAAAATGTATGTTTTCATGCGTTTTATTGCTCATCATTCTCAAAAAATCGCCTGCGGCGCTTATATTTCAGTTTAAAATGGCGTTGTAATGGACTCATACAGTTCCCAGACATCCCAACAATCGCTGCACGTATAATATAGGACACCCCATACCGTATACTGTGCAGTTATTGAGCTATCGACGTAAGCTATCGACAGACTCCACTTTGCTCGCCTATTTGCAGTTGTGTGGATTTGTCATTTGTTGCTTTTGTCACACAACATGAGTGTGGTGTAACTCTTTATCTCTCTTTAAATTTATCCCCAAATTCACAAACAGAAGGTTGGTCTTCCCTTTGTCATATATGCCCACAGAGTTACCTTCGGGCGGGTTCTCAAATTATGACCAAATGGGCTAGATCGCAGGTGATCGACATAAACATGCAAGTCAGTGGAGTTCTCTTTAGTGTCCCTCAAAACATACCTAAGTAACATGATTTCAGAAATTTCATTTTTCTAGAAACCAATTTTTTGGGGGTCCGGAATAAAAAAAAGTGATTTTTAAAAAAAAAATTTTAAAAAGTTTTTTTTTTTAAAAAAAAAAGTTCGATAATAAAAAAATTTTTTAATCCAACCCTGGTCATCAGGTAGGCATTGTACTCGTCTGGGAGAATGGCTTACGAGCTGTTCAAATTTACAAAAAACCGGTGTTTCAGAAGTGGATAGCATGGTCTATTCAGGTTCTCTGCTGATCAAAAGACACTTCCGTCGTGCTGGTCAATTCCTGGCGATCGCCCTGGCCACCTACCGGTCTGTCAGTAGCCTGTGTGTAGTAATGTGATCCGTATCGTTGAGCCCTGGGCGTGGGCGCACCAACATTGTTCATCACGGGGGTGGTGTGCTTGCGCGCGGACATGGGGGACGTGCGGGGACTGCCGTTCGGTGACCCGCCAAGGGACGCGTGACGATTACGACTGCGACCGGCACTGAAACATTTGGATAGGGTCAAACTTTCAAGTGCATCACAAGTTTTTTTGAAATTTAGGAAAAAGGAACCAAAATAGACAGATTTTTGTCTCACTTGTAATTCTTCCTCGGATTGATCGGTGAGCCTTCGGTCAGCGCGCCGAAATAGTATCTGAAAGAAAGAACGTTGCTGGGTTTCACTGCGGCTCACTTCATAACCATTCTAACTATAATAAAAGGCGCTTCCAGTAAAATAAATAAATAAATAATAAGAAGGTGGTTTGACAAAACCAACCTATTATTTCTGGCCTGATCGGTGCGTTTTCTGGGCGGATCAAACGAGTTGGTGATTCCCCTCAGCATCACCTCCGTTTCGTCCTCATGCGCCGGCCGTCGGCGTTTTCGGTCCATCAACATAAAATACACCATTTTCTCCGTATTGTGTCTGCAAAAGAAACGATGAATTTGAAAAACTGACAAAAACGTTCAGTCTACACTGATGAGTGACCGGTGCACGTTCTTGATGTTGGAGGATCCTTATGTTTCACGCCAGAATGACTTGACCTGCCGTTGAAACTGCTTTAAATCATTTGACTGCCCCGACAGATCAGGGAATCACAAAAAAACAAACTCATTCATGTATCCAAGAAAAACATTGGGCAACATATTCAAAACAATCGCATTGTAAATAAATTTTATTTCAAAGATTGTCTTACAGAATGGATGTGAGCTGTGTGTCAGGGCCTTTGTCTGGCCTCTTTACAGTGATATCGGGTGGCAATATGAAACAGTACTAACACCATAGACACAAAATCAATCAAAATTTTACTGACTTTGGATTGAGCAGTGCGCGAATCAGCTTCTCTTTGTCCTTAAAACATCCCAGACTGTTCATGTGCCTGAATACATCGGGATCAATGTTCTCCTCCGATGGAATCACATGCGTTTGCACCACGGAGCCCATTGGGAGTTCGAGCTCCGGTTCGGATTTGGAAGAACCCAGCACCCACGGGTGACGGAATACGTCCGCCAGCTGCAAAATGAATCACTTGTGTGTTTTGTTCGAGGGAAACATTCCAATATTTTGTCCATCGATTATATTTTGTCTGCGTTTTCCTGGATATACGAACACCCCTGCCCTCCGACGGCATTGTATAACTAACTCCGTGGTATGACCGCTACCAATTGAGACCAAACATCCCAATAAAGAGAGCAGAGATTCACAGAGCAGGAGATCGTGCCCGCAAAAACATTATACAAAATTGTATGCTCGTGGGAAAGGACAACACCTTGATCGTCAAGTCAGCCAACATGTCAGTGTTGGTAAATCACCGTGACGTCAGCGGTGCACCCGGACCGGGAAGCAGAATGTTTGAATGATTTCGAAAATCCCCAACCCATCAACTAACATTTACACGTTTGTTTGAGTCGACTTCAATCATGCCGCGTAGCAAATTCTGACAGTCCGGCGGCACAAAATGCGGAATGTGGAAAACGCCCTTTTTGACTTTTTCGAGCAGATTTCGCAAATTGTCGTCGTCAAACGGCAATGCTCCCTGATTTGTGACATTTTCTGTTTTTTTAGTTTTTACATTTTATTAAACTTTACGTTTTATCTTACCACGAGCAGGGCGTATAAGATCACTCCGCAGCTCCACACGTCCGCTCGTCGGCCGTCGTATTTCTCGCCCTGAAAATCAGGGAAAATATGAACTTTTCACAATACCAACAGAACTGCAATTTGGCGATCGAGTTTTTTCGGTTATGAGATCTTTATCAGTGAAGAAAGTTCTTTCGAGGTTTGCAAATGTGCCACAAAACTTGGAACAAGACACAAACACAAAATCAAATACCACGTACCCTGATCACTTCGGGACAAGCATAATGAGGCGATCCACAACTAGTTTCCAACATTGAGCCATCGACCTGGAGTGACGCCATGCCGAAATCTGCCACTTTTATGTTGTTGCGTTCGTCCAACAACAGGTTCTCCGGTTTCAGATCTCGATGGCTGAAATTTTATGTTTCATCAGTT